>CAOLHI010002269.1:87500-277686 GCA_948474755.1 Ctenosaura bakeri
CACACATGAGGCAGCAGTAGATTCCACTGTCAAACTGCTCTTACAGTCAGGACGTTCTTCCTAAAGTTTAGGTGGAATCTCTCTTCCTGGAGTTCAAAGTCCCTGAGGGTTCTGTTTGCCATCCTTACCAGCTGGTATCCTGAGAGGCACGTGGGCCAACTTAACCAGGCCATTCTGAGCCATTCTCTGTCCCTCTTGCTACTTCCACTGATGCCAACAAGGGAAGTCTGGCACACGGCTCAGTCACCCCAGGAGGCGGCACGGAGGCAGGACTGGGCCAAGGAGCAGAGGCGGTGGCCATGGGGGAACCCCCGGCTGGCAGGCAGGCTCAGTGGCAACGAGCCAGTGCTGGCAATCCTGCCCAGCCGGGGCTCTGCCCAGGGGCACAGCCTGACACACCAAGGGCAGAGAATGTGGCAGTGACGGTAGGGACTGGCAGCAAAGTTCTCCAGCTGTCCCAACTCAGGAATGAAGCATTGAGGATTTCAGCCTGTCTTTGCTCAGCAGGCATGCCCTCAACCTCCTCTTTCCACCCTAAAGCCCCGAGGGCCTTTCTCATGGAAGGAGGCTCCAGTCAACAGCTGCTCAGCTTCAGCAAAATGGCAGCAGCCTATTCCACCACCCCCATCACCTCCACCACTCAAAGGGAGAAAAGGGTCCCCACGTCATGTGGGGGACACAAGGGGAGGTGGGCTTTCTGGCCCCTCTGGGCCTGAGGCTCTGGAGACCTGGCGCCATTGCTTGCCAGGCTCAGGTCAGGGTGAGGCCACCGCCAGCCTGGGAAGCCCAAGATCCACTTCCTTCCATCTGAACCTGCAGGCGCACTCTGCCCACCCCGAGGCCCCTCTCCCTGTCCCTCTGTCATCACAAGGCCGCGGGGTGGGCAGGAGAGATGGGGCCCTTTTAGTCATAACACCCACATTTAGGAATGGTCCCCTCGCTCCCTCACTGCCTGCCCCTCACAAGCCTCAAGGGGGGTGCCTGGCCCTCCCTCCAGCGTTTAGGGGCAGCCCCGCCACCTGAGGCAGTGACTTCCAAGCCAAAGGAGGCTGCATGGAAGAGGGACAGATGTGGGAAGCGCCTCGGCCACTGACTCTGCTGCGCGACCCTGTGAGGGCAGCCACTGCACACGTTTCGCTTCTTCTCGTGCCAACAGGGTCCCCCTGGCATATCAGGGCTACTCTCCTGCACGCAACGGAAGAATACAGCCCCGCCACTCTGACTGGAGAAAGGGCAGCGCTCACAACCGTTCCGTCTCTCCCCCAGGACCTGAAAGTCACCACTGCCCCGCCGCCAAGGGAACCACATTGGTTCTGCTGACAGATGTGGTGGACTCAGCCCATGAAAGCCCTCAACATTCGCAGGAACGGTTTGCCTTTCAGACACATGCGGGCTTCTCCTATGTAATGGACTAGCAAGCGTGAATTCTGCATGGGGGAGCCGAGGGTCTCAGCATTTGGGGAAAGCACTCCTGTCTCCAGCTCTTCAGGTTGACTGCTTTATTTATCTGCTGACCCACCCGTTTTTTGCTTTCCTTTTCTGGAACGGCCTGCCAAGGGAGGTCCAGCCAGGGCCCCACCCCTTGCAGCTCTCCTTCCCCAAAGCCTGTGTCGCAGTCAGGGGCGGGCAGGTACTCACAGGTGATGAAATAGTCCTGCAGCCGCTTGAACTCCAGGCCCATGTAGTTGGGGCTGAACTCCTGGAACTTGATGGTGAAGCGGATCTCCTGCTCGGGCCGGTTGCAGGTCACCAGCACGTTTGGGTCCATGACCGTGCTGCAGGAGTCCGCCTGGTCCCGCTTCACCAGGTACAGCTTGTAGTACTCGTAAGGCCTGGACGGCTCCGCCTTCGGACAGATGATGTCCAGCTTGTCTCCGATTTCTGGATAAATGACCAGTCCCTTCCCAGGCACAAACCTGGAGGTGGGGGCGGGGGAGGGAGGGAGGAGAAATGCAGGGCAATGACGTTAGTTAAGTCCATAGGAAGTCGTCTCCTTCCCACCCCAGATCGCGTGGGCCCCTTGCACGAAGGAGGCACATTCAGCCCAAATTTGGCCTGAAACCCCACATGTAGAAAAAGTGCATCTCTGGGGCAGGGGGGCACTCACTGCATCTAGCCAACGGGTCCAACAGAAGCAGAGCAACCCAGACGACCATCCACTGTTTTGTGCCACCAAGACTCACAACTCCAAGAGGCCTTCCTATGGTGCATGTTCAACCAAGAGAAATGGGGGTCCCTGCTTTGGAGGGGCTTCTTGGGAAAATCCAGCTCCAAGAGAGTTAAGAAAGACCCTTTACATCCCCTCCAAGTCACAAGTTGTGGCAAGCATGCAAGCGGAAGGCACGGGTGAGGGCATCTCAGCTCGAAGACCTGCATCTCCATGGGGGTGGGGGGTGCCCCTCAAAGGTGGCTGGGCAGGTAGACCTCTCCCTCAGCACCACCCTGACCTTCTTTGGTTGCATCGGCCCACTGGCCTCGGGCTGTCTGCTTTCCCGGGTGGCAAGGTCCTGAAAGAAGCCTCCGTACCCCAGCCCTGGGACAGACCCATGAGCCCGCTGGGGAAAATGTTGGGAGTAGAGCAGACATAAGCAGCGCAAAGGGAAGGCAGTCCCAAGAAGGGAGCGGAGACCCCCTCCACCCACACACACACTCCTATGGCTGAGAATTTTGTGGGGGGGGGAGTGCAGAGCTTCCTGTCCCTGATGCCTGGCGCTGGAGGAGGCACAATGCCACCCCTGTGAGGAGGGGAGGGGGTAGGAGGAGACCCTCTCTGGCTGGAGGGCTGGACGTCAGTGGGTGGCAGGGAGGGAGGGAGGGACCAGGGAGAAGATTAACACCCAGATAGCTCTATCGTTGTTGTTATTATTGTTGCTGTTTGTTGTTGTTACTACTACTACTACTCCAGGGCAATTGCAAGAATGAGAGGGAGGTAGGGGAGAGGAGGAGCCGCCCAACCTCCACTCGGGTTAAGTAGCATAATCTGCTCCTGATGAAAGACAACTTGGGAACAGATGTTAATACAAAATTATCCCGGACGCATGGCAACCACAGTTCCCTCGAAAAAGACCGGGTACTCTGTGAAAACCAGTGGCAGAGGAGGCGCAGCTGAGCACCCCGTCCCGCCCGCTCCAGAGGCAGCTGCTTCCGCCTTCCCAAAAGACTCAGCAGCGGCTGGCTGCCTGCGGGAAGAGGCCCCCCCACCCTCCACCGGAGCCACTCCAACAGACACAGAGCTGCAGCCACAGGAAGAAAGGAAGCTGCAGAGAGCCTCCCCTCCCTCTGGACCCCCAGGATGATCCCAAAACACCAGTGCCTTCCTCACTCAGGCCACTTCCACACACAGTTTGGGAAGAGATGAGGCAAAGCAGCTGCAAGAGAAATGGTGGCATGGAGGGGAAGATCTAGTGAAGGCTCTCATCACATCTGCTCAGTGACCCTGGAAAAGCAAGGGCACCTCCTAGGCCTCGGGAGGGAGGGAGCCTCTGCTTTGCTGGAAGATCCCCGTGCGCACCCCATGGATGGGGGAAGCAATGTGACTGGAGCACAGCCCCCGGCTGGCAGCCTCCACTCCTCCAGGAATGGCAGCATCAGTGTTCCCCTGGGCCTCTGCCCACCCAGCTGTGTGTGTCCGTCCACCCACCCGTCTCCCCAGCCTCAGCGGACAACTGTGAGGGGGTGCTGGAAGGCAGTGGCCCAGCTCGCCCCAGGACAGCCCCAGGGCCAGGCCCCGCTCAGCCATCATCTAGTAAAGCTCCAGGTGGAACCCTAACAGCAAACAGCTCCAGCCTCACAAGAGTTTTTAAGATGAGACGCCCACAAAGCGTTTTGGAAGCCCTGTGTAGAAGCAGTGGCCACACAGGCCATTTGGAAGAGGGGAAAAGAGAAGTCCAGGTGGCTTCCCATTCCCCATGAAGATGGCTCGAGGGAAGAGCTGCTGGCCAGCTCCAGCCAGAAGCCACTGCTGTGATCAGGCCTGCCTGGCACTCGCCTGCTCCCAGCAATGGCGATAAAGCCAGTGTCCTCTCTCCTGCCTGCCCCACCAAAAACTCCGCTGCTTCCAAGGTCCCCAACACCATTGCAGCTCACACACCCAAAGACCCCTAAGCCCCAGCACAGACCTCCCCACACAGGCCTCTCCCTTTCCCCCAAAAGAGACTGACCTGCTTGTGCCAGGGAGAGACATGAGCCCAGACAGGCACACTTGGCTCCCAAAAGTATCCGGGCGCCAGTCTAGGGGGCAGCGGAGGAGGGAGTGTGGCTCTCCACTCCACTCAAGCCCTGGAAAATGCCCACTCAGGTCAGGGGAGGCCGTGTGCCCCCAAGGCCTGGCTGTGCCATGCCCCGATCTTGGCAGGGGCTGAGAGGAGAGGGGGGCAGCCTGAAGGTGGCACAGCATTCACCAGTCTCCCTCCCCTCCACAAAGACCCTCTCCCCTTCCGCCCCACCACCCTTCTTTGTCACTCCCTTTGTGTTCCCTCATCTGAGAATGTCTCACAAAAAAAGGAAAGCAGCAGCAGGAGAGGTAATTACAGCACTCTCTTAACGATCTGGCGCTGGCGTGCCAACACGTAATTTCATCTTTTAATTCCACTGCATTCTAAGAGTTGTCTAATTTTCCCCTGGGAATTTTCTGCTTTCCTTTCTAAAATTACAGACAAAAGGAGGGTGGCTAAACCCAGAGCCTTCCTTCAGAATCAAATGAGGCTGCTCAGCAGTTCAGACACAAACCGGGCCAACCCGGTTCTGCTTTCTTCCGAGTCAGCTGATCCATTCCCTCAACACTTCTCGAGAGACAGAGAAAAAGCCACCTTAACAGGGCACTTTTTCAAGCCGGGTCCCTGGCTGACCACAAGAGACCAAATACTGCCACGCAACCACACACACCCTTCAACTGGGGCCTCCTGCGTCCCAGAGATCAGGAAGGGTCACACCCTGCACACTCAGGAAGGGGCGTCAATTCCTCGGGAATAGGCAGAATGCCACCTTGCCAGCTGATCAAGCTCTTGAATGCACCAAAGCCACGGCAGGAGCACTGGATTCAGGGAGGGCAGTGCATGACTTTTTAAAAAAAATCCAAATCCAAAGGAACAATCTCCCTCTGTTTTGGAATGCTTGTTTCCTTACACGTGATTAAAAATGTATCTGGATGGCTGGGTGGGGCAGATCAGAAGCACCCTGGGGCCCACATTGGCCATTCCTGCCCTAGATTACAAGAGAACCTGCCCCGCCCCATCCCGCCTGTCCCACCCACACAAATTACACACACAAATTACACTGGGGGAATCTAGGGAAAAGGGAAGGAGCAGCACATTCTCTTGCCCTGACTCACAGATCCTTGCCTTGGACTCTGGAAAGCCAACCCTCGCCAGTCCCTTTTTGACAGACAATCTCCTGAAACCCCCCAGTGGGAAACTGCAAAGGGAAAAGCCAGATCCCAGGCAACTTCCATGCCCAGGGTGTCTGTGTGAGTGCTGCCCTGTGAAACAGAGGATCCAACAAGCTTCTCTTTATAGTGCACAACATTTCAGCACACTTCACACCAGGATGGATTTACTGTAACTGTGAGAAGTAAACACACCAACATGTTCAAGGCCAAAGTCCTAAAGGCTCTCTCAAGCATGCCCTTTGCAGGACTGGCACAATTTCCTGGGTGAGCTTCAGATCCTCCCTCTCCCCTGCCTCCTCAGCAACCTTTCCAGGTGGCACCGGCTGTTCACCGGCAGGCTCACCAGAGCAGCCAGTTCAGCCTTTGCCGGGAGGACGGCTGTGGAAGACGTCACGCCCAGGCCCAATGTGGCCAGCTGGGCAAGCACGAAGGAAGCAGCTACCACCCTCGCTTTGGATCCAGAAGATGGGAATCACACATCAGCCCAAGCCTTCCTAAAAGCAGGCAGCCCCACCACGGAGGAGCCAAGCTGGACATGTCCATTTGGATTCTGACTTGCAAAGCAAACTGTCCCCTCCAGCCCCAGCCGGGAATCTTTGAGCCTCTGCTGTGCACAAAACTGAGGAGGAAGCCATGTGCTGGGCCTTTCAGGCTGCACCCCTCAACAGCCTTCCTGGGAGAAGGGAAGAAAGTCCCCCTCGGCCAGAGCGGGCCTCACGGCTCAGTCAACAGGCACAGAACTGCCCCGCTGGTCTCTTTGGCTCCTCCTCCATCTCTGCAAAGCGTATTGTGTGTGAACCTCAGGGCGCCTGAGGAACACAAAGGCCCACAAAGGCCCCTCTCACTCCCTGCTCCTCTGATCTCTCCCGCTTCCAGGCCTCCACTGGTTCTGTCACAGATCTTATAGGCGGCCACTGGAAACAGGTGGGTTTCTTTCTATGCCCCCCTCCCCATTCCCCAATGGTTTCCATAACCATGTTCCAAGGAATTCAGCAGGCAGACTGTGCAAACAGATGCTGTGAAAGGATTTGGGGCATAGAACTTCCTCCATCCTCACCCCTTCTCTTTGTTCTAACAAGTGGCCCTTGAAACAGGGCACCCTTGCCCCAGTTTTCAATATGGTGGACCACTGAGACGAAGGGGACGCACCTTGAGACAGACCCAGGCATCACCAGAACCAAGTTATTCTTCACCATCTTCCACCAGCCCTGAACCACAGATTGGAAGCTGGCCGGTACGCTGCCTGTTACACCATTTTGGGTCAAATCAACGAAACAAAAGGCAGATTCCAGGAGGAACATCATGTCCTCCTTCCCCCGTCCCACTGCAAAGTCCTTCCTTTCCACAGGAGGAAGGAAGAACTGTGGCCCCAGAGCCTTATCGGGAGCGTGACTCCTCTGTCTACAGAGAGTCATTTCATTGGGTCAGTCCAGAGGCGTCCAGATGACTCTGACAGGAACCCCCGAGGGTGCCCCGTTTTGAGAAGGCCAGCCTTGATCTCCCCACAGCCCCCCACAGCTCCTCTCCTCCCTTCCGTCACACACCCAACCTCCTGTGACTGCCCCCTCCCCCTCCGAAGGCAGGGGATTAGGGGCCGGCTGGCCCTCGAACAGCTGAGGAGCATGTGGGGTGCTCATATGACTCCACGCAAGGAATCACCGCCAAGCCCCCCCCCGCAGCACCGAGGGAGGGAGGGAGGGAGGGAGGGAGGGAGGAGGACATTGCTCTGCCACAGCGCTTGGGGGGCCCCTCAGCTAGACCCCCTCCCTTCCTCCTCACAGCCTAGGAGTGAGATAGGCAGGATGGACCTGAGAGGGCCCATGGAGATCCAAGCTCCTTTGCAGCAAACTTGGCTGGAGAAGAAAGGGGTGAGCGCGCAGGGGAACATGACACTCTGTTGCCGTTGTGGAGATGCTGGGTGGGGATCTTTGCCACAGAACAGTAAGCTGCCTTACAGCCTCCTCAAATGTTTGTGCAAAGGCCCTGGCACATGCTCACTGGCTAATTCAGCAGGGCAAAGCCTCCGGGCAACCAGGCCCACCTGAAGGCTCCTCTCAGGCAGGCGCAAGGAAGTCCTTCAATGCCACTTCCACACCATCTCCCTCCCCTTTGCCTGCACCCACACCCTTACAGATATCACACGCAGCACTGCCCTGTGCTCCTTGCATGAAGGGGGCAAACCCACAAAAAATGCGTGGCTGGTCCCTGTCCCCCACCACACACAAACACACTCCTGGACAGGCCCCAAACCTGCTGGAAACCACTGTGCATGTTAAAAGGGCACTGCTTTGCAAGGGCACCTTTTCCTTGATGGAACTCATGGGGGACCAATCGCAGGTGTCCTCTGCCCCCCCCCATTTATCTTTCAGAAGGGATGCACAAAAGCAGATGAACCCACACCCAGCAAGAACTGCCACAGCTACCACAACAGAAAAGCGCTGGCTTTCATCCAGCCAATCTGCGGAGGAGGAGGATGCCTTCTGGGCAATGGCAGTGGGGGCAGGGGGAGATGAGGCAGGATCTGTCCTCAGTCCAGAAGCCAGTAGCCCACCTTCCTGGGAATGCCCCCAAGATCAGGGCTGGCGGCACCATCCCAGAACGGATCCTGCCTGGGCAGTGATCATCTCTCAGCCCAGTTGTATCTCTCCGTTTTCCCCATTTCCAGATTTTGTCAAAAAGACTGGAATTTGCGCAAGAGCAGCTGGTGCAGGGACATCACAATTGCATCAGGAATTGGCATAAACAAATGGAAGCATGCAGCCTTCTTTTGCTGTCCTCAGAGAGGGGGTCCGTGCCCCCACCCCATTTGGCTAGGATTGCCGCTGAAGGCCAACAGCTCCCTCCATCCTCCGAAAACTCTGAAACTGCCACCAACGCCTCTTCCTCCTACTTGATGCCCCCCTGGGGCCAGCCAATAAAGCCCCAGCAGGCCATCCCTCCATCCCTCAAAGGCCCCAGGACAAAGGAGAGCTCTCTCCCCCTCCGGTGCCCCTCCCGCCTGCCCACAGAAACCCCCTCCCACCCCCATCCTCTGCCGCCATCGGGCTCTGCCTCCTTGGGAGCGATCAGGTGGCCGCATCCCATTTCCTCGTTGTTTCAAGAGGTGTTTTCTGATGGGAAAGGTGAAAAGGGGACTTGTGAGGCGTGTAAACCGACTCCTCCGAGTTGGGTAAACAAGGAGAGCTGTCTTGGCGGAGGGCCTCAGAGATGCCCTTGTGGGGAGCAGGGGGAAACTGAAGCCCAGCTCCTTTTCTTCCTAAAAAGGGAGGGAGGAAGGGAGGGAGGGACGGGCCCTCCACGCTGGGAAGGCCTGAAAGCCAGTCTCCCCCTGCCCAAGGCCCTCTCCTCCCTCTGCTGCCCAGCAGCTCCCCTCATCCAACATCCTGGGCATGCGCACAAAGAGTTGCCTGAAAGGAGCCCCATCCGCCCCCCCCGCTGCAGCCCTTCTCCTTCAAGAACCCCTCCTTCAAGAACCATGGGGGGGGGAAGTAAGCCCTCACTCTGTCTCCAGGCCATGGATCAGGGGCTTCAGAGCTGCCCCACTGACAAGCTCTGCTGTTCTAGGGGCTGCAGGGTGGCATCGTACCCTGGGGAGGGGGGCTCAGCCTAACAAGGAGAGCTATGGGCAGAGGGGTGTTCCTTGCTCCACCAAAGGAAAGAGAAATCCCCACAGATGCCTCACCTCCCCAGAGCAGGCCTTTGGAAGAGGAGTGGATGGGGGCCTCCTGGTGGAATGGGTGGCTTCTGGCTTCTGCTCCGCAGCTTCCTGCTGGGGCTCAGCACCTTTCAAGAGGGCTGAGCAATTTAGCCTTAATCCCCACTCGCTCCACACAGGGGCTTAGGGACTCCCAAAAGGCTTACGGGGAACTTGATCTTATGGGATAAGTGCCACATCTGGCCCGATAATCCGGATAGCTCCCAAGTACACACACACACACACACACACACACACGCAGCCATCCCAGCTCCACTATTAAGTTCAAACTGGTTTGGGGAGAAAGAATAGTGCTGAGCTGGGGATAGGCAAACCCTTTGGCAGACAGGCAGCTGCCAGGAGAGGAACCGGTGGGTCTGTCTGAGTGCCCCAACAACCCACAAAGGCTTCTGAAGCCCCACTGGAGGCTCCAAGCTTTCCCAGAGCTCAGCCAAGGTCCCTGCGCTTGGGCATGGAAATAAAGAACTAATTTGGAATACTCCAGAACAAGGAAGTGAGGAACCAAAAAACAATAAAAACCGTAACTTAGCTCTGCACATCGAGGGGGGGGCTCTAAAATGTTCCTGCAGCCTTGCATACGGGGCCTGTCCCCTCACTCTTACGCTGCAGTATGGTTTTTGCAGTCCTAAAACAGCAGGCTTTCCAACAGGTTAGTTCTGCAGTCCTGCTGCAACAACCTCCCACCTCTGACGTGTCCTGTGGCACCTTAAAGATTAACAAATTCGTGATTTAAAGTTAACATTAAACCACATGATCTGCTGCATGTACATTGCCTGTATTCCGCTTGTAGGATCACTAGGCGTTATTCATGGCAGAGTTGGAAAAAACATCTGGGCCCACGGAGCACAAGTTAGAACAACACAGTTTGTCCCTCTCCTGCCTCCTCCTCTTCCCTCCACCTTCCATTGCTTTCACAAGATCCATATTTTTAAAAATTGGTTCAAGAGACAGGCATGTTGGTCTGTTTCAGCAGGAAAAGGGAAGGAAAAGGGACAGGTTTGAAACCATATGGCTTACCATATTTTAGCATCAGCTTTTGGGTGCCACAGCTCACTCCCTGCGTCTGAGGAAGTGGCCGCCATCCATTCTGAAACAAACTGGGTGGCCCTGAGGGTGCCACCGGACTCCTCTTCCTTCCTTTTCTATAGCAAAGCACTTAAGTAGGCCAAGTCCCATGGGCCAAAGGGACCTGAGAGCTTGACAGGGACTCCTGGAGGCCAGGAAAGGCCTTCGGAGCCACAAGCTTCCCAAGAAAACCCCGCAACAAGAGGTTCCCTTGGGAGACGCTCAAAGCTGGAAACCACTGGAAGGTGGACATAACAACCACCCCCACGAGCAGTGGAACAGCTTCCTCCCACATTCCCACATGCAGGGACAAAAAGCCAATCCCGACTCCACAGCTTCAACCCTCCGGCCCCACTTTTTCAGGAATTCTGGAGAAAGTTTGTGCACAATTTTGGCCTAGTAAAATATTGCCTTAAGAGTGATGTTGAAGCAAGCAACAAAGACATTATTAGATAAAGAATTAGTGCAATTATGATTAAGGCCTCTTGGTTTCTTTAAGACGCTTCTGCAGATTTGCTATCTACCCTGCTAGGACAGTGACTCAGTCCCATTTTAATAAAACTTTTTTTTGAAGTGTCAACTTCCCCAGAAATAAGTCCAGGCCACAATTACCCAGCAGGAGATTATGCACTTGCAATCAGCCCATGAATATTAACAAGGCCTATTTACCATAGTTTGCAAGGACAGCGGTGGGGGTTGAGGCCAGGGAGGAGAAGGGATGCAGAATCACTCTTCAAGTCTCTCTAGTAGGAAAGCATCTCTCCCCTGAACCCCAACAGAGCAAAGTGCCTCCCCCAGTTCTCCAGAAGTGAGACCACCAAGGGTCCAGCACATCTGGTGTGACTGGTGCCAAATTACATCACAAGGCCCATTCTGGTGATCACAGAGGGGTTTTGACCCACAACTGAGGCTGAGAGAGACCCCACTCCAGGCTGCATTGCTGCACCCAAGAAAAGCCAAAAGGTTCCCCAGCGGTGAGAACGGAAGGGGTTCATGCAGAAGGACCCCTTCAAAGGTCTATGGCCAGGATGCATGCCCAAATGCGCGCGCGCACACACACACACACACACACACAGAGCTCCCCACCCTTGTCCCACGTGAGTAGTGGGAGGCAAACTCCATGCCAGAACTGACAAGATGGAGCCTCCCCAAAGGATGCCAGGCACTCCTGCCCTCCACCTTCAATGGCTGGGGGTTAGAAGCCCTCTATTAATAAAGTCCAGGAGATAAGGAGGGACCCTCAGGGCTTTTCTCTGACCCACTCAACCTGCTCCCTGCCCACTTTTTAAGGGGCAGCTGCCTTGCTGGGGGGCTTCCTTCTCCTCCGTGGTCTTTCCCCCCCTTAACATTTTGGTTTTAATGAGTCCCATTCAACTCTCCCAAAGACAAAGGTCCTTTCGCCTCTCTGAATGGATTTACACGCGATGCATCCATGTGAGGCCTAAGCAAGTTGCCATGGGAACCTAAGCCCCCCCAAAAATCACCCCCCCTCCTCCTAAACACTTAACAGTTTAGTATTTGGAAACCTCCTCAGCTTTCTCTTACTTATTAGATAAATGCCTTACACCACAGTTAACCCCAGAGTCCTCCAAGCCCATGCCCCCCACTCCCCCTGTGGGGGGCGGTAATGGGCACCCTCCTCCCAAACAGATGCCATTTTGTAACTTCATTGAACCAACAACACTCCCCCGTTCTCGCCCGCTCCTTTTTGTTCTGCCCTGTCTGTTCAAAAAGGCCTCACTAAGAGAAGTCACAATATATGAGAAAAGTTCCTCACCGCCGCCCCCACCCCAATAATCCTTGGAGGGAAAGAAAGGGGGGAATGCCCAGAACCCCCCAGTCTCAGCATGAGGGACCCCAGGGAAAAGAGGAGGGGGGAACAGGGTGAAGGAGCAGCCATCTGTCCCGGAGGGCAACAGCACACCCTCTTGGGCTAAAGCCCCCACCCCAGCAGAGGAAAAGAGGGGAAGCAGAAGGCCCAGAAATGCCCCCTCCACCTCCCACCCCCAATGGGCAGAGCACCCCCCTTCCTTTGGAGCTCTCTCTAGACCCCTTGCTGACACACACAGAGCTGAGCTGCTGCCCACGTGGGACAAGCCCCACAGACCCAGCGCTTGCTGCAGGAAATGCAGGCGCTGCTGCTGAGGTGGCTGTTCTTGTGTGATGCCACATGGGAATTGGCCACCCGGCGCCAAGAGGAGCCACCCGCTACACCTGTGGCACACCTAGCAAAAGGAGACGCACCTTCCCAATCCCCACACATGGCGGGCTCCCTGTTCTTTGTTCCTGAAGCTGAGATTCTTGAGAGACCCTCCACTGTGCTTTATCCAGGAATGTGGCACCCACCCTTCCTTCCTTCCCCAGAAACTGGTCACAACGCCCGAGTGGGCATCAATGGAGGGCGTGGGATCCTGGACTGACACAGGGAGAAAAAAAATGATGGGGTTGAACTCCTGGGGAAAAGCAAGCGTGCCACTTTTGTGCCAGCAGCAGGGACCAAAGAGCTTGCCAGAGAAGACTCAGGGGTCTGTGAGCTACCTGAGGGGTAAGGAGGACAAGAGGTGCAATGGCCCCCCAACCTCTCCCCCTCCCTTATTCCCTCCACATACCCCAACACAGCCCCTCGATAGGAAAAGACACCTGCTCCACGTCCTTTTTTGGCATTCATCTGCTGTAGGACAACAGTCCCAAAGACCCACAAGATGTCCACAGTGTGCCCTAAAGCCGTGTCCAAAAAAAGCCAACACGCCAGGCCAGGTTCTTAAAATGACCGGAGGCAATGTCTGGAGACAAGAACCACCCAGAGAGAGCGCTTCACATCCTCCTGCAATCCAGCCTTGGATTACAGCCCTGACCCATCAGTCCACAGTCCTTGGACCAAAGACTGTGCATTGCTATAGAAAGCAGGACCTCTAGGGCTGCGCGCTGTGAGGGGGGCAAGGCCCAGCCACCCCACATCAACAGCTGTACACCCAGCCCATGGAGTAGGCTCACAACAAGGCAGGAGATGTACCAGTGGGTCATGGAAGCCATGGTTTCATTTGCACCAGACAGAGAGCATGTGTCCTGGCAGTGGCACACAATGCTTGATATTGATGGGTGTAATTTTGTTGCTGTTTTTTAAATAACAAAGTCAGCCACCTTGAAAGATGAGCAGAGAAGTGACATAACCGCCCGCTGGCTGAGATGGACAGACAGGCGCTTTGCTTGCTACACCGTGGGAAGAGGAGCAGGCAGAGAGGGGGTCCTCTGAAGCACTATGCCCACAGTCCCAGGAAAACGGCTTCCACCCTTGCCAGGTACACAGAACCAGTTCACAAGCCAAGCGGGCCCCCACTGTGCCAGCCCCCACCCTGATGGCAGCTGCAACGGGGGGGGAGGCCTGCCACTCTAACAGAAGCCACATCTAAGCTGGAGCAACCAAGGAATTTGTATGCCCCCTCCCCGTCCTCACAAGTGACTTAAAGGAAGGGAAGGCTCAGAGTTTGGCGAAGAAGGTCCTCTCCGTTCCCAGGCTTTGGCCATGATTCACAGGCGCCTGATCTTTCGGCGGCGCTTCTGTCAAACTTGCCTACGAGAGAGAAACCCACACTGCTGGGAGCGTGCGGACACACCCTCCCTGGCAAATCCAGGCAGATCCACATTGCACTCTTGGGACGCTCTCACCAACAACACCCCGAGGCCACTTCCTACCCAGGACGGAGGGGGCCCGATGCCCACAGTTCCCGATGGGACTTCAGTGGGAGTGGGTTGGGTGCGGGGGCTCAGGCCACCCCCTCACATGCCAGGATCCCTGCCTGGAATGGCTCCCCAGCCCCACCTTGCACTCTCCCCCTCTTCTGAAAAACCATTAACCCAAGTGTTAAAGATGCCCACAGCCTCCAGTCTGGCCAGGGGCCCGGGAAGGATGCCTCTGCATCCCTCGTACAGAGCCTTCCAGAGGCCTCATGTGCAGTGGGCAGACCCCACGGAAGGCACCCCCCCCAGGAAAGCAATGGCTGCAACGGGGGAAGAGGCTGGGCAGATACAGGAGGAGGGGAGAACTGAGGAAGGCTCCCTGGGTGCACCCCGAGGCCACTGAGGAAGCGCTGAAGAACTGCAGAGGAGGGATGGGAAAGGGGAGCCTCAGCTGCCCCTGGAGGGGCCAGGCTCCCAGTCCAGGAGTCAGGGCCACCGTGTCCTGAGAGGGCCTGAGGCACGGACCCTGTGGGGTCACCATGGGTCCCAGCGCCACTATTGCAGGAGGGGGGGCAGTGCAGAGGCAGCCTCGGCCTCCTAGGGGCATTCCTGGCACTGGCCGTGGGCGTTCAGGCATGAGGAACCAGTCAGGGCTGGCTGGGGCGCAGCTTTGATCTTGGCAGGCTGGGTGTTCATTTGCAGCACAGAGTCTCCTCTCAGAAACACACAGAAAAAAAGAAAGAAGCAGGAGTTTTGCAGAAGTCTCCCTGCTTATGACAAGGAAGGCAAAAGAGTGGAGAACAAAAAAGGGATACCTTCTCAAGGAAGGGGAACTGATCTTATTAAAAAGAAAGAGATAACCAGCGAATCAGCCAATCAGGTCTAAGAAGCCAGAGAGGCTGATTAAAAGGGGTGACGAGTGTCATAGTCCTGCCTGCACACACCTACGTACACACACACACCCCTACCTACCTCTCTGAGCCACCCCTCAACATCCTTCTCTTGAGCTCTGGAGGACGATGCGCAGATCCGCCTAGTCCAACTACACAGCTAGGAGAAACGGAGGGGTGGCAGGGGACAACCAGGGGTACAAGGGTCTGGGCATCCAGGACAAATGAGGAGGTCAATAAAACAAAAACCACTCCTAGTTCGCCTGGAGAACAGCACCGAAAAGAGACTGTTTGGCCTCAAACGCTGCTCCTGCCCTCACCACCGCGCTGGGTTTAACCGCCACCAGCCCTTTCCACGGGACAGTTTCTCAAAGCAATTCAAGTTGGGGGGGTGGAGGGGAGGGAGGGAGAGTTGCCAATTAATATCCTTGTTAAGAAATTGGTCTTCCCAGCATGCTTGGCAGCTCCCCACACACAAAGGGAACAGGAGGGAGGGAGGGGGGCCCCCACCCCCTTTGGGCATGGCTTCATATGTGCCCCCCCCACGCTGGAGATGAGGGAAGGCACAATTCAAAGGGATCGTGGGGGGGAAGAGGGCCCTCCGTTCTGCTGCTGCTCCCCCTCCCCACCGCTGCTTTGCGGGAGGGGAGCCCCCAGTGGGGGGAGCGGTGGCACTTGCAAGAGCTGATGGAGGACTGAACAAAACTGCCAGGGGCCCCACAGGGCACTCTGACTGGCCTCCCAATGGAGAAGCCAACGAGACAATGGAGCTCACAGGCTTGTTTCCTGGGGGGGGAGTGGGAGCAGGGCCCCTCCAGCAGCACCAACTCCCCCAGGAAGGGAGAACTGGATGTCTGGCCCTAGAAGGAGCTGCCCTGTGAGTGCAGCAGAGCCTGTCATCAGTAGCTATGAGCAACCTTTGAGCCTGAGCCCCCATGCCCCCACCCCATGGCACCCCATGCCCTTGAGCTTTCCTCCCCCCACTGGCCCTCAGATTCCAGCAAGGCATTCAGCACTGAGGCCCCACGCTCTGGACTGCCACCAGCCCATCCTTTCCTTGACCCTTACATTAAGCTGTGAAGTTTGGAGAGGCAACTGAGGTGGAGGGGCATTTGGAAAGGCCAGAGGGGTGCATGTGCACGTACGCAGATGCACACGCGCGCGCGCACACACACACACACACACAGGTGTACACAACCCTTGGTTTTGGAGGAGAGGTCCCTAGCTCCCCAGGATTGTGCAGGATCCCAGCCAGAGACAACTTTCCCAGTGGGTCGGACAGGACAGACCCTCCACCAGGAGTTCCAAGGATTTTTCTTTGGAAACAGCCCCAGCCAGTCAGCCAGCCGCACCTGGAACGCCAGCACCGCCACTGATGTTGCAGGGGCTATTAAACGATCTGGCAGCGGAGGTAGAGGCGGATCAAGTTCCCGCTGGCTTGGCTCGCCGCTCTGATTGGGCCGGCTGAGGGAGGCCCTGCCCTGCCAGCCCAGCGAGGAAGAGAACAGGGAGAACAGTTTCTCAGGGAGGGGGCAGTCCCCTCCTCCTCCTTCATGCAGAGGGGAGATGGAGGGGGCTGAGAGAGGGAAAGGATCCCCCTCCCTCCAGAGGCTGAAGCTGGGGCCGAGGATGAGGCAGGTGCTTTTCCTGGTTCCAAAGCAAAGAGTGACTTTGGCACAGACAGACCCACTGGCTGAGCAACCTTCTGGAGGGAGCCCCTCCTCATGGGAGCCACCCACCCAAACAAGGCACCTGAATAGGGGTCTCACTCCCAGCTCAGCCACACAGACTGAATCTGGGGGGTCTTCATTCCCCCACTGCAAATGGGAAGCCCCCTAGAACAGCATTGCACACTAACAGGTGGATTCCTGTCTCCTGGAGCCCCAAACCACAAGCAAGGAGAAGCCCTCCCCCTTTTCCTCCAAATCCAGCACCCAGTCTGACTGCTTGTGGCCCCCCAAGACCAGAAAGTCTAGGGGGCCAACTGCCCTGGCCGCTCAGGATCTCTGCCCAGCCTGCCACACTCACCTCCCCCCAAATGCTGCCCCCCAGAAATGCCCCTGGGGTCTCAAATCCCAGCCCGTGGCAAAAGTAGCTTCGGGACCCAAGTGTCACCCTCCTCCCAACAGCTGAAATGGCACAACCCAACGTTTGGTAACAATTATGCCAGCCTTCCCCCAAGGTAGGAGACTACTACTCCCATCATCCCCTCAGTTGGTGGACAGGGTGATGGAAGCAGCAGTCCATCTAGCACCCAGAGGGTGCTGATCTGGCGTAAGGCTAAACCAAGGCAAAGTTGTGACTCACGGCTTCTGCTCCGGGTGAAAAGCAAGCCCATAAAAGGGAAAAAGGAAACAAGGATGCCCCACCCAGCAGCAGGCACCTGAAGGGGCGGGCGGGCAAGGCAGGCACCCTGCATGCCCCAGCACCTCACGCCCTGCGGGCAGAGGGAAGGAACGCTTTACAAAGCAGCTGTGGAAACATGCGGGGGAGCATGGAGAGCCCGGGGCAGAAAGCACGGCAGCCTTGGGAAACAAGGGGAGGGGGCTCCATCTCAACCCCCCTCTCTGCAACCGACAGGAAACACTTGTCCACCCAAACCCACCCCCCTTTTTAAGGCACAGGACTCCTGTCTGTCTCTCACTCATCTCACGTTCCAACAAAATTCCCAAATCCACAACTCTGCTGGACCCTCCCAAGGACAAGCAAAAGAGGCACAACCACCCACACCAGCTCCCGCTCTTCACCAGTTACAAAAACAGATGGGGTGCCATATTTATACATTCAAATATGCACACTCCACCCTCTATCCAGTGATTTCGAGGTGGGCTGCAGAAAACAAAAGAATTTAAACCAAGTGGAACTGTTTTAAAATAATGTTATTACTCTAACAGTTATTCCATCTCTACAACGAGAATATCCACAAGGCCCAAGAAACACACCCAGAGGCACCAGAGCAGCATGGGACATGATCCCTCCTCATCGCAGTCTGCAAGGCTGGGGTCCAAGGAGTGATTTCAGAGGAGCGGCAATCTGAGGAGGGACAGGGCCCATCTCACCCTCAAACCAGTCCCCTTGGGGGAGACCGCGAGAGACTCATGAACCCAAACCACCCAAAAGTGTCATCAGTCGACTTGGCAAGCCCCTTGGAGACTCCCAAAGCAGGAGAGAGAGCCTGTGTGTGGGTGCCTTCTCTCCTGTCCTGTTGGACCATCACCCGCCCCCCCCCATTCCGGCTCCCTGGACAACTGATGGAGAGGGTGTGAGCCCTTCACCCAGCACCACCTGCTAAAGGGAGGGAGGGAAGGAGGGAGCCTCCCCTTTGGTGCTGCCCCTCCTATTCCTCCCCACCTTCTCCAACTGGCCAGTTGCAATTTCAAGGTTGCTTTGCTGCCACTGCCTCTTGTAGCTCCAAATACATAACCTGAGTTGGAGGCTCCAGGGGTGTCTAAGAGTCTCCACGAAGCGGACCGCTAATGCCAATTAGGAAGAGAGTGAAAAAGGGGAAAGTGCCAGCCACAGAGAAGAAGCCTCACGATGACTTCTTTGGCCTCCATAGAACCCTCCGCTGCTGAGGAGGGAGAGGTGGGCAAGCCAGCAGGAGGGTGCTACGGAAGACCCTCTTCTGAAAGGTTTTCAGGCTCCAGCAGTAAATTCCCAGACCTTTGGCAATTTCACCAGCAGCAGCGGCGGCGGCGGCAGCAGCAGCAGCAGCAGCGAGTGGGGGGGGCGTCCCAGCTGGGGCTCATGAGGGCTCTAGGGAAAGCCACCAGCAAACATCTCTGGCACTAGCCCGGGCGGGGCTTTAAGCTCAACTGAGCAAGAAAGGAAGGGGCAATCAAAAGCCAGAAGAAACTCTTGGCCAGGTGGAACGAATCCACAACCATACTCCCTGGAGGGCTACCTGAAAGTGGGGAAGGTTACAAGAGGGTAGGCCTCCAGGAGGGGAAGAGGGCAAACAGGCTGGAGCATGCATGGCAGGCAGTGCCATCTGAGCCCTGGCACGGGGCACATTCAAGCTGTGCTCCTCCTGAGATCTGTGGAGGGTGCCAACCTTGAAACAGGGAACCCCAAAAGCTCATCGCAACAAAGGTCCCAGACCTCTGACCCCCCCATGTCAGATGTTCACATGGCCCAGTCTGGGAGAGGTGGAGGTGGGATGCAGCACCCAGGACACTGATCCACCCAGCCAGTACTGCCTGTGCGGATGGCAGCAGCTCCCCAAGAGCCTTCCCTCCCATCCCCACTCCCACAAGGATGCTGGGCACCCTAGGCATGTGACTGTCCCCCGGGAGGGCACGCTCTGCCACACCCACCCACCCACCCACCCACTGCGGAGGGCTCCTCCCTTTGGCCCCAATCCAGGGAGAGTCACAAGATCTCACTAGGGAGGTTGCTGCCTTCCCTCCTCTCTGCCCGGCCCCATCTTTGGTCCCTGCAAAGGAAAACAGGTCTCTCTGGAAGAGTCCTCAGAGACACTCAGACAAAAAAGCGGGGCAGGAGAGAGGCCTCCCCCACCCTCCTTCCGCTCCAAGCTCAACAGAGGGGGCATGATTTCTCTTGGGGGCAGGGGGATGCCCCTCTTCCTCCTCACCCCCTCCCATTCCAGTTCATGACTTGGGAGGGGCTAGTTTGGGTTTCTCTGCATTTACCACGTAATTTGCCACCTCCTCCAAGACCTGACTTGCCAAGTGCAGGGCCTACAGGTAAGGAGGCCACAGGAGCCGCGAAAGAGACCCCGGAGGTAAGCCCCAGGGCTAGTGGGATCGAACAGCCCGCAGTCCGTCCCCCAGAATAAGCAGAGGAAATGGCAGAAGGAGGATTCTGAGGTGTGCTGGAAGGGAAGCCCCTCCCTGCTGAGGAGGGAGGACAGAGACTGCAAATGGGGGGGCTTTTCCCATCCACACCCTCTCCTCCAGCAAGGAAAGGCCCAAGTCCAGTTCTGAGGCATCCATCACAACCCCCACGGATGTCCAAAGGTGTCACCAGGCCAACCTACTTTGGATTTACCCCTCTTTAATCTGCCCGCCCCTACTCTGAAACTGCCCCCCTTGTGCCTTTGGACTTCCTTTCTTTCTTTGCAGAGCTGAGGCGGCCAGAGCCAAGACACGCCGGCTGCCTTGAGTTGGAGAAATGGAGCAGAAAGAATGTGGCTGAGGAAACCAAGCGGCAAGCCAGCGGCCGGGAAAGCGCTCTGGGTGCCCCCCTCGTTCTCCTCCTCCAGGGAGACTGCCCCCTTCCCTCCACAGAGTTCATGGGGGAGCAGATAGTAAGGGGTTCTGTCATACAAACTTCACATCCAGAGAGAGAAGAAGACCGACAGGCCAACCGACTGCCCACAGGGGGCTCTCAAACAGCAAAAGAGGGGCATACCCCCCGCTTCTTTCTCTCTCTCACCTACCCCATTTTCATGGGGGTCTCTTAGAAGGACCTCCTAACAGCCTCCAGCAACAAGCCTCAGACTGGTCCTTGGGCCCAGAGCCCCCGGGAGGGAAAATACAAATGGGATGGGAGGAGCACACCTGACTCCAAGCCACCACCTCCCGCAGCGCCACTCAGCACAGGCACACGCCCCCCCCCGTGAGCCCCCAAGAGGTGGCAGGCAAGCAAACAGCCACCTGGGCACTGGCCAAAGGGCACTTCCGCATAGACCACAACCCACCTCCTTCTGACTTTGGCACCAAAGCTGCTGGTTGGGGGCGTTTGGCCTGTGGCTCCCAGAGCAAGATCTGGGCACCCCACCCCACTCTCCCTTGCGCCTGCCGTGGGAGAGACAGCGAGCGAGCGAGCAAGTGGTAAGCCAGGTGAGGACTTGGAGGGAGGCTCTCTGGAGACACCTGACTCTCCACGTGTGGAACCCACTTGGGTGGAAGGCGCATCATGCTTTGCCCCGAATGCTTTGCAAAAGCCCTTTCAGGGATGACCAGAAGCAGCACGGCTCAGCATCTTCTCATGGGAGATAAAATGACAGGCGCACATCTCTTTTTGATTCCGGTGAGGCAAGCCTCCCCTCCCCCAGGGGGGCTCTGCAGCAGTGGGCCAAATAGTTGTGGGGAGCAGTCAAAGCCCATATGGCACATGCTGCCACCCTCCCTTGGCTTAATCTGACCCATACTGTGCCTTGGTTCCAAAACAGGGATTTCAAGGCCTGGTTCACAGCAAGAGGGGACTTTAAAAAGTCACACAAGGATGACACACTATTAAAAAGCAATTTTACAATGTGTGGATCAGTAAGGAGAGTGTTCACAGCCCCTTCCTCAACAGCCAAACAATCACCAGACCCCCCACCTGAATGTGTGTGCCATCTGGCAGAAGCCTTGGAAGGAATGGGGCAAGTGGCATAAAGCCTCCCTTGCAGAGAGTTCCACAGCAATTAATCCTAAAAGCCAGGAGCACATGAGGGCTAGACTAGACTGCTCAACCACGCACCTTTGCTACTCTTTTTGGCATGCCAACTGAAACAGTGCACAGTGTAGAGCATGAGGGATCTCAGTTGGCAGAGCTTCCACAAGGCGAGTGCAACCACCGAAAAGGCCCTGTTATGCTTCTGTGTCTGCCCACCCATTGGGTTTCAGGAGCTGAGAAGATCCGACGCTGCAATCCAGGGTGGGGAGGGACGGAGACACAGAAGGAGGTCATCTCTCCAGACTCCCACCCCTGCAGGGTTCTGAAGGGGAAAGCTGTACTTTGAGCTGAGCCCAGAAATCCAGTCAGAGATAAAACAGCTCCACACACACACATGCATGCATGCAAGGCACAGCTGGCTTGTAGTTCCTGGGTAACACTTTGGCCCGACTGACACGGAAGGGCCTGCAGAGTCATTTACACAGAATCTTATACACACAGAGCACAGAGAGAGGGAGCGAGATCTCTTCTGCAAGCCAAGTAGAGCCACAGAGGGCTGGCCAGCCGGGGGGGGACATTAAACCCCCTGCCCCAGGGCTCCTCTAGCTGGGAAGCAAACAAGCCCTCAGACAGAGCAGAAACACCCCTCTCCAGTCTGAAAAGCCTCCCTTCCCCTCTCCTCCCCACCCGGGCCAGCAGCCCCACGCAGGGGTTGAGGAGAAAACTCCCAGAAAGTCTGGGCAGCCCAGGGCCATTTTTCCAGAAGGGTTTAACTTCTTCAGCAGAAACCTGAAGCAGCTGGAAAAACGTGCATGAATAAGTGAGGGGGGGAGTGGGGAGGCCTGCCTGCCTTCAGCCTCAGACTAAGTGATCCAACAGGGCCCATTAAAAGGAAACAATTTGTAATACAATAATTATTATGTCGTTTCTCTGGACCATTTCCTTGAAGTTCTGCTTAAAACAACCAGAAAGACAAAGGGGTCTGGATGCACAAAACAGCCCTACGGATCTCTGGGTCTGGGAAGTGCACACGCGCACACATGCCCTGTGTAAGAAAGGGCTCAGCCACGGAGTGCTCCCACGGCCCCCCCAACCACCCAGGCGCCTGGCAGACCCATGCGCAGGTGCGCACGCGCTGCCCCTCCCCAGCCAAGCACCCCTCCCTTCCCTCCCAGGCCCAGACCTGG
Organism: Ctenosaura bakeri; assembly: GCA_948474755.1. Classification (NCBI taxonomy): domain Eukaryota; kingdom Metazoa; phylum Chordata; class Lepidosauria; order Squamata; family Iguanidae; genus Ctenosaura; species Ctenosaura bakeri. The sequence goes on from CAOLHI010002269.1 coordinate 109,767, forward strand.
AAAAACACTCCCCAGCCAGCAGGGAGGGGAGTGGGCAGGGGGCAGGGCCGGGGAGGGGCGTCTCTTCAGTATGGGAGCAATTCAGCCTCAGAGAGGACCGGCTCTCTCCAGAAAGTGAAACTCCACCTGCATTTCACTCACCCACTGCTTATCTTAGAGGCTGAACAGCAGCTGCTTTCCTAGGTAAACCTCCCAGCACCACTTCCAGACACAAACCAGGGTCACAACTTAAAAAAAAAATAAAAATGCTAAAATCAGAATTAGCAGTAAGATATGACCAGAATGGCCCCACCAAAGACTTAAAGCAAGGGACAGCCAGCCAAGGCAGACAGGCAAATTTCCTCAGGCCCATGAATGCAACAAAAGGAAACCCACCTGCAGCGGGGGGGGGGGCAGAGAAAAACATTTTGAGGTGGGAGGAAGGACAGAGTGGTCCAGCAAGGAACCCCTGGGGGGCTACTTCTTCCTCATCCACAAAACAGGCAACAGTGTGAAGGTGCTGGGGGAGGTCTGCATTTAAGGGTGAGCAGGGCCAGCCAAAAAGAAGGACTGGAGTTTCAAGGGGAGGTCCTCCACCACGTACAACAGAGGAACTAGCCTGACCCAGCCCCCCGCCCCCATGAGCTTCCTGTCTCTGGTGATGGAAGTCGGTCTCTCAGCACCATGGTCGTTGCTCTGGGTGTTCCTGAGAGGCCCACTCTCTAGGGGGCAAGGCACAGCATCCTCCAAAATTCAGCAGCAAACCAAACCCCCCAGAAGATTCCTAAAGATCATTTTAAAAAAAAAAAATCTGCTTATTTTAAAGTCTTTACTCTCTAACTGTCACCCAAACTCAGCAGTGGATTTGCCATTGAGTTCTGCCAGCACAGGACCAACAAAGCGGCGAGGGGGGGGCAAGATGTGCCAGGAGTCCTGGGGAGAATTTGGCCCAGGGGTTCAACGTGTGTAACAGAAGCCTTCATGGAATGTGTCAAACCACTCCTGAGCCCACCTATCCAAACTGCCAATCCCAGGTTTCCTCCGGATGGTGCCCGAGCAGCGGCAGGGGGGATGAAACACTGTCCCCTGTCCCCACCCCTGCACCCAAAGGCTGGGCATTCTTCCCTCCCTGTTCCTGTAATGCCAGATGGTGGCCGGGCAGGGTTTACCGGAGGGAGGCAGTCCGCCTCACAGGGGCAGCGAGGCTTCCCAAAGCAGTGCAGTGGTTTGAGCATCGGACTCACATTGTCGTGCACCGTGGAAATCCACCGGGTGACCTTGGGGAGGTCACACTCTCTCTAAGCCTCAGAGAGGGAGGCAAGGGAAAACCCTTCTGAACAAATCTTGCCCTCGCCTTGGGGTCAGCACAGGTCAGAAACAATTTGGAGGCATACAATGAAGACAGAGGCTGCAAGGGCCTGAAGGCTGCCGCAGGGCCGCTTTTCAAAGCCCTCCCAGCTGTTTTCCTTCTTTTCCTCCCTCTCTCCTCGCCAGCTCCCACCTCCGCTTGTATTCCTGATGGGCTGCTATTGGCAATCATTACCCAAGTAAGGAAAATGTAGGGATGCCACCCCCCAATCAAAAGAAAGTGCAGGGTTGGATTTCTTCTCTCCCATCCAGAGTTTACAGCCACTTAAATTATCCTGAGCTTTTTCCATCTCTGTTTCCCTCCTGGCCCTGCCTCCCAGACCTCTCTGCTCACACTCCCCTCAAGTGGTCTGGGAACTTTGAAGTCTCTGGCAGCAGTGAGGGGCTTATCTACCCATACAGTTTTTATGGCCTTGCCGATGAATCATGGTCGGTGGGGGGGGGGTGTAACGGCAGTAATTGCACACTTATCCTTTGGGGTTTTCCTTCCCACCTCTGTTTTCATGTGGAACTCCTTTCAAGTTGGTTTTTCAGGGCTGAGTTTCTTTCTCCCAGGTTTTACAGGCAGACAAAAGGACCCAGATCAGATATGGGACAGTAAGAAAAAACAGATGGCAGGCTCTGCACAGCTCCTACAGCCAGTAACACATCCTCCCTGCAGGGCAGGCCAGCTAGACAACACATTCCCCGAGGACGCAGCTGGCCGGACATTGCCAACCCTGAGAGACACATCTGGGGGGCTGGGACCTCTCCCACCACCTTGAACAGAAGGAAACTTTGCCTGCCAGTCACACACACAAAATGAAAAGCCCCTTCTGCCTTCTGCTGAGCTTCTTCCAGCTCAGCTGAGCAATACAGGGCTTGGGAGTCCATCCCTCTGTTCTTCCCCAGAGCCAGGAATCCTTTCACCTCTCAAGGGGAAACTAGCCACAATCAGACCTTCTGCCCCACCCCCAGCACCTACATGGGGGGGACAGGAGCCTCCTCAAGAGGAAAGCAGCCAGGAGAGGACCTGAGGCGACCTGGGGAAGGGGTGCAGGTCCTGGGCATCAAGGACCCCTAGCAACAGGCCTCCTGCCCTCTTGGTTTGGAGCACTGCTTTGGGGAGGGGGGCTGAAGAGTCCACAGACCCCCCTTCAAGAGTAGCCCCAGCAGCCCCTCTACCACGACACCTCAAGAAGGCTGCAACTAAGGGCCCCTCCCTCTGCACTCCCTCCCTCCCACCGCATGAGACTCCCAGATGTTGGGACCAACAGCTGGGAAGACCTGGCTGTGCAGATGCCAGAGGGCCCAAAACAGCTGGACGGGTCAGTCTGGGTGGCAGGGCCAGGGCTGCACCAAAGCAGCCACAGCCTCCCCGCCAAGGGTGGGTGGGTAGGTGCGCGCGCACGTGTACTCCAGGGCTCCAGTGAAGGACTGAGCATTGAAAAGAAACACACGGCCTCGGCTGAGGCACTGAGCCATCGCTTTTTGTGTTCTCTCATACACAGACTCAGTCACACAGACAGCTAGAGAAAAATCTTTCCCGCTGCCAAAGACAGAGAGAGCAGAGGCCACTTGACAGCCCAAGCAGATAACCCAAAGTGGCCGCCAAGGGGACTCCGCTGCCCCCCCCGCCGCCAGGAGAGAGGCTGGCGGTCAGGGCTGGAGCTGCTGCTTGGCAGCTCTTTGGGGAACCAACCCTCTGCCTCCCCCTCGCGGGCAGACAAACGAACCGCAGCACCATCAAACAAAGGAGCCGGCCACGAAGCCACGAAGCCCATGCAAGCAGGCCCACCCGGTGGCCCAAACCGCCTCCCTGGACAAGCAACAAGCTCAGAGGCAGAAGGAGCTAAATCCAGACCCAAAGAAAAAGGGGAGCCGCAAGGCAAAAGAGCTGCCCAGAAGGACACGATCCCTGAATGGCCAAAGCCCCACAGCTTCTCAGTTCCTCCCCCAACTTCTCCAGGCGCACAAACCATTCCAGGCAGAGCTGCAGTACCTTCTCCTGACTAGTGAGCAGGAAAGCTGCCCCAAAGGTGAGGGGTCGGGGGGTCCATTTTGGTCACCCAAGAACATTATATAAGAATATATATTTGTCTCCAGAAAGCCTTGTGTTCTGTGGGATATTATTATCTCCACACGCACACTTCAGTTTGCAAAGAATTCAAGATCTATCAATTTCTAGAAATATAGGCCAAAAAAATGCAGTTCCCAATTCTTAAGGCAAGGGTGTAGCATTTTGCAGGCTGAAAGGTCTGTCCCTGGATGTGTGGGGCCCCTGCCCACCCTCCTCCCTGTGCCCATCCTCTCCTTTATTGGGGGCACCTCCTCCGGCTCTTTCCAGTACCCCCTCCGTCCTGTCCGGCAGGGCCTGTGAACCTGGGGGATGCTATGCGGTCCCTCTCTGAAGGACCGTAGTACAGACACCCCTCCCTGCTCCACAACAATAACAATGACAACAGTCCTTTTTGGTCATAATCTCCTACACGGGACAGAGAGAACTCCCCCCCCCGCCACCGCCTCCAAAAGGACCTTGCCAGAGGTAAGCCAAGCCAAATACTCACTTCAAGTATAAGAAGAGCTCAGAGCGGCCGACAGTCCTCTTAAAAAACATGCACGGCAGAGATCTCAAACATCTATAATAGCAACTTAGTAAATGTTTGCTAAAATATAACAAATGCAATACAAACAAGCTGAAAACAAAATCAAACCAAACTCTTTGTTTGCTTCCCTCAAAAAACTCAGAGGTGTGTTTTTATTATTGGTAGATAAAGACTGACAATTCAGGCAACAACCAGGTATCTAACAGGAGGGGGATCCATAATGGGGGGCGCTGAGGAGAAAGCCCCCCCTGGCAAGGCATCTCTGACCCCCTCAGTTTCAACATGCCTGAACTTTTTAAATGTCTTTTAAGGGGTTTTTAAAACTGTTTTTAATCATTTTTTTTTAAAGAACAGCATTTCTTTAATTCTTTTTCCGTAAACTAATTGTTTTGGCTTAATTTTTAAAAAAAAATCATTGTAAGCCACTTTGAATCCAATTTTGGCAAAGAAGTAAGATATAAATTAACAAATAAACAAACTGCAAGATCTGCAATTTTATACTAACATATAATCTTTTTCTCATGCACACACATAAGATATACACACACAGACGTGTCTTTGCAGGTGTGTATTCATACATATTTATATATTTGTGCACATATGCATATATAGATTTATATATATATATATTCAAGGATTGCATGCTTTTACACACACACACACACATGCAAACACAACATCTGTGACTGCTCAAATCCCACTTCCAACCAGACAAGTCAGATTTTCAAGACAACAAAATCCAGTGGGTGCCAGAATTAAGAGAAAGGAAGATCCCATGCTGGAGCTGATTAGGAAAGAAATTAAAAAATTCAAAATTCACACGGCCCAAAAGCAACTAAGTGGCCTCATGGCTGCCTCGTTCTACCAAGACCCACATGCAGTCCCGGGCTGTGAGGCTGAGGAAGGACTTTCCAAAACTTTGCCTTTGCCAGCTACTGCCAATAATTTTGTTGCTTTCTTTCTTCCAGATGCAAAAAAACGCCCTTTAAAACTAATGAGTTTTTTAGGGAAGTTATAAGAGAAATGGATAGAGTGTATGATAACATGGTAAATAAGCTTGTTTTTTTTTTAATTTGAAAATATGACAATACAAGTATGTAATGTGAATAACAGTTGTTTTAATAAAAATATTATAAAGAGAGAAAAAAAACTGAGTTTTTGAGAACTATTTACAGTTTGAGATTTACTCTGCCAGAAAACCTGCGTGCGCGCACACATACTTTTTTTTTTTTTTTCATTGTACACGGACAGGGGCCAAGAGGGGTTCATCTGGCCTCCTGCTCGCACTGAGCCTCTAAAGGAGGCACTCTTTCTCCTCTTCCCCCGCCACTGCTTGAAAAGGCATCTCAGCATTTCAAACTGGAGGGTTGCATACTGTTCCAACAACTGGAAATACACTACGAGCTCTGTGGTCGATTCGGAGCCCTGTGCAATTGCGCCTGGACGGTTTCAAGGTCGCCCAGTACACCAGGAGGAGGCCGGATGCCCCAAGTCTGAGACACAGGGCTGAGCTTCCCGGCCAGCCACGAAGAGTCCAGGGCACAGAGTCCAGGACCCTCCCAAGGCAACCTCCTGCCCCTCCCCGTCCACTCTGGGGGGCTCTGGATTGTCCATCCCTCTGAGAACCTTCTCCCTACAAAACAGCAACTCCAAATAATGCCAACACACTTCGGGGAGCTAAGTAAGGCACCACGGTGCTGGCAAGGGGGGGAAACACAGGCAATTCCTTGAAGGACACATGCTACCTGGCAAGGGAAAGTTATTCAGGGCAAAGGGAAGTCACCGGGGAAAAGCGGGGACATGGAAAGGACAGCCACTCAGCTCTGCAGCAACAGTACTGTAAAGACTTCCTGCCATTTTACTTCCAGACATCTTGAAGACCTCGCACATCGTGCACATGGCTCCCTCTGCACCCAATACAGTCTCACCTTTTCCTCCAACAAGAGAAACCAAACCTGCTTTAGGGAATCCCACCATTTAACAAACCTGCCACAGAATTCAGTTTAAACACACACTACATTCACCGCAGAGCTGGTTCTCAAAACTAAATCTAAAACTAAATCACCCAAGCAAAAATATAATGAAATTATTGAATGGGGGAGTGGGGTTCAGCACATTTGTTTTTGTCCCTCCACCACTCCAGCCCAAAAGAGAAACAAAGGATCACGCTGTGTCGTGTGCTGCAACATCTTGGGCAGATCTGTCAAGGCCCGTATTCTTTCTATTACAACTCCCATAAGCCCCAACCCGCACAGTCAATGGGATGGATCCATTTTACTAAGAGTTTTGGTCCAAAGCACCCGAATCAGGTCATTAGCTTCTGAAGTAGCGGGCCAGGTGGATCAGAGTTATTCTGGGTTGTTTTCCTTATGCGTAAATCTCATGTGATACCCAAAAATAAACGCTTCCCAAACCAAAATCGGTCACATAGATAAAACTTGCTCTGCTGAACTCCATCCCCCTGGAAACTGCATGGCCTCTGGGTGGGTTTTTTAAAAACTGTTTCAAGTGATTGTGTAAAACTTCTTTGCCACTCTGCTGGGGGCCAGAGTGGATCTACGGAGGGAAAGCAGGGCAGGACTTGCAAGGAAGAAACAGAGAGCAAGAGGATCCCACCCCATGGCTCCACCAGCCCTCTCCAAATACTGAGCAGGACCTCCCCACTCTTAAACTACAAAAGTTCACACTGTTTTAAAAAACGGAATTCATTTGCACAGAGCAGACTGAACTCTGAATTTCAGGCATCACCCACCGGAGCAACTGAAGCTGCACACTTCTGATGCCGCTCCTCACCACACCACCCATCCTGCTGAGAAGGGGTACGATGCCATGCAAGCAAGAAGGCTGCTCTGATCACCCCACCAAAGGAACCTGGGGCACCAAGGGAGGAAAGGGAACTCTGGAAGGAGCCCCAGATGGCTGGCCACCTTGCCTGGGGCTCAAAGGCCTTGATCCAGGGCAGCTGGCACAACTCTGCACCCTGGAGTAGGGACAGGAAAGGGGCCCTGTGACTGCCTCCTAATGACCACGGCTAGGAAACCTCCGCACTCTGAAGGGGGAAGCAGACACAGGGGACTTTGCAGCTGCAGCCTGGCTTCACCCCCTCCCCCCCGCAACACAAGCAGACCCTCAGAGCTGAGGAAGGATGAAGCCAACACAGGGAGCTCCTCTGGCAGGGGAACCTGCTGGCTGCGCTTGCTTCTCACACCGCCATCAGTCAAGGCCTCACTACAGGGAGCCAAGGGAGAAAACCCAAGACGCCCCACATGCGCTTCCTTGGGAGTGAGTCCCACTGAACAAGAGTCAGCACAGAGGCACAGGACCAAGCTACAAACTGAGCTCTTTTAACAGGACAATCTATATAGAACGCAGAGAAGAACCTGATGCTGGCGGGTACCAGAAAGAGGCCCCAGAAAGCCCGCGTGACCTTATTCCATTCCAACCCCAACCAACACTTTTTGGGAGGCAGAATATCAGTCCTTCCAAAATTTGCTTCTCCAGGCTATATTTTGTTTGGAATGCTTCCTTTTGATGAACAGCACAGCAGTCCACTCAATCAAGATTTCTCTCTGACGAGATGGCAGAGGGATTTTCAGCAAGGCTGCCTCAAAGTTTTGGCACAGAGCTCCTAGGGCCTCCTGAAACACTGGCCCTGGGGAGACTCACAATCGGTGTCTGGAAGGGCCAGATGGCGAGTACACAGCACCGCACACTTGACCCAAGCAGTCCTTCTCCTTCTGAGGAGCTCCCCATCCCTTCCACAGAGCTGGCCCTTCCAGCGCAGGGGTGGCATGCAAGCCGTGGTGTCTCGGCAAGGGATACCCCAGGGAGACAGATAAAGTGAAGTGCCTGGGTTCTCAGCACAAAGCCCGCTTGAAAGACAATCCACCACCACCCCGAAAGGTGGGACAGAGTCCAATAATTATTTTCGTGAGGAATTATTTCAACCAGCTCAGTCCACCAACCTCAAGAGAAAACGAAGATGGCATCACTTATGCAGGGAAGTCCATCCACATCATCTCCCCCAAAACACAAGGGGTGAAAAGCACAACTGCAATATTAAATGGAAGATTTGAGACGCCGCAACAGCCTTGTAACAGTGGCAAGGAAGCACCTTCTGCCTGGTGTTTTATCTGACCAGGCATCCCTTCCTGCCACAGAAGAAGGTCTGCTTCCAACCAAGCACCCCGCTCCTCAGAAAAATCCCACGCTCTGTTCGGGTGGTATTTGAACAAAAGTATGCTCTCCAGCTTTGTGTCTCTGAGTAGCAGCAGCCATAACAGAGTGTGACAGCCGGGTGGGGGGAGGCACAGCACAAAAATACCATGATGAACCACGGCAAGCAACATCTCCAAGGCCGCCTAATCGGGAGTCTGAAACCACTTCCAACGGGCTTGAAAGTCCACACAGCATCATTTGAAAGAAAGAAAAAGCAACCAAGCCAAATTGTTTTGAAAAGTGGTCCTACATCTGAGCACTAGTAAAGGCAGTCATCAGCAACGCTTCCAGAATTAATTTGTTTTCTAGCCGGTGAGAAGCAGCACCACAGGCACAACCTTGGTGGGCTGCTCCCTAAACTCACTCCCCTCCATTCCTCGTCCTCTGCCGGTTACATTTCTCTCGCCAACAGGCTCGCAGAAGCAGCACCGGATGTTTCTTTTGGAAGCCAAGGAACGCGCCTCCCTCCGTTTGGAAGGCAGAGACCCTCCAAGGCAGGCGGGCGGGCTGGCTTCGGCCAAGGGCCTGGCTGGGAGGAAGGGGTTTACAGCTAGTTGCGAGGGGCCGCGTTTTTTGACAATGTATCTTAGAAAAATAACTGTTTCACATTCCAGTGTGTTTCAATATTCCAGTGTGTTTAATTCTGCTGCAACCTTTGTTTCTATTTGTATCTGTTTCTCATCTTGCTGCAAGCTGCCCTGAGCTATTTCGCAATGAAGACAAAGCTTAAATTAACTAACACTAAAAAAATAAACTATTTCACCGCTCTCCGAACAGAGGGAGGGCTTTCTGTAGACATTCCTCCCAAGACTCTCCCTCAAAACAAGTCCAGCTGAGGGGGGGGCATGGGATCAGGGCATCAAGCCGGAGGATCGCTCAACCCAAAGTCCAGCTACACGCCAGCACATGGGGGGGGTGCTTGTAAAAGGCCCCACACCTCTTCTCAAGGGAATGTCCCCCCACACTCCTCTGTACGCCGAATGTCACCCACGGGAGCAGCCGGGGCACCAGAAGAGTCTCCCTTAAGGGGACCCACAGCACACAAGCCCCCCCCCAAGCACATACACAAAAGTTCGCCCCTTCCTCGAAGTTTCCACCAAGGAGGAAGTTTCTTGGGTTGTTCCCACTGGCAGAGAGCGCAAACCAGGTCTCTCCAAAATGTCTTCCCCGGGAAGTCTTTGCCGGTCGGTCGGTCGGCCGGCGGGCGGGCGGGCGGGCGGCCCTTCCCAACTCCCAGAGCAGACAAGGTGGCTGGACAAGGGGACGGGTGGGGGGCAGCTCTGAGGGAGGGCGGGGGGCTGGCTTGGTCTCTCTCCCCCTGAAGCCGAGGAAGCCAGAGACGGAGGGGGAAAGAGCCCCAGTCGAAGGCCGCTCCCCAAGATGCCCAGAAGCCACCGTCGCCCCACGCACACCCCGCACAAACAGGGGAGCCTCAGCTCTCTGAGAACTACCCCCCCCAAGAACCCCGGCCCTGTTCTGGTTGCTTCCGAAGCCGGGCGCCTTGGGCAGAGGGCAGCTCCAGAGACACTTCACGGCTTCCTCCCCGACGCAGGGCTCACGAGCCCCAAGGTGAGCCCGGGCCCCAAAAGCCAAGGGCCCCGCCAGCATTTCGAGGGCCTCCCCCGGAAACCTACCTTCTCTGCCTCCAAGAGGTGCCTCCGGAGAACGCGAATACTCCCCCCGACACGCCCCCTCCTCTGCGCCCGCGGCTGCGCGAGTTTTCCGGGGCACCGCCAGCCAGCCGGCCAGCCCGCCAGCCAGGGGCGGCAACCCCAGCGGGGGGGATCGAGCAGCGGCCGGAGGGCCGCCTCTCGGGGGACCCACCTCGCCGGCGCGGTCCACGGGGCCGGGGCAGGTGGCCTTTGGGGCGCCGAGCGGGGCCGCGGGCTCTGCCGAACCGCTCGCCGCGGCCGTGTCAACCTTAGGCGGCGGCGGCGGCGGCGGCAGGGGAGCGCGGAGGCAGCGGGGCGCTTCCCTCCAAGGCGGCCCCCCAGACTCTTTCCTAAGCTAGACGCCTCCCCAAGACGCCCCGCGGCGGGGAAGGACGGCGGCGACAACGCAACGCGCCCCCCGACACGCAACCACGCTCCCAGGCAGCGGGCGGGGAAGGCGCCTGCGGGGGGACCCGTCGGGGGCAGAAGGAAGGGGATCGGGCCCGCGCCGTTCTCCCGCCTACCCGCCCCCGGCTTCCGGAGCGGGCACCGGCCGGCCCGCTGCAAGGAACGCCCCCCGACGCCCCCCGTTGAGCGCCCCCACGGTCACCCTGGCGCCGCCGCCCCCCCTCCTCCTACTCCGCAGGGAGGCTGGGGGCTGCCTCGCCCCCCCCCACCGCTGGGCGGCCGGAGAAAGAACGCCGCCTTCGCCCCCGGCCTATTTTTAAGTCGGGCGAAGGGGCGGCGGCGGCGGCGGAGGACTCCATATAGGGGGAGGGGGGCGGCGGCCTCGTAGGACCCGCGGACCGGAGAGAGGAAGCGAGCGGGGGAAGCGGGAGGCAGGAGACCGCCGGCAGGACGCGAGAACGAGAGAAGCCTCGCCCGGAGCGGACCCGACGGGGCGGGGAAGGCTCCGGGAGAGAAAGAGGCCGGCCCCGCGCTCCGAGCCCCAGGGAGAGGCGCCCCGCGGGACTCGGCCAACAAAGGCGCCCACGGAGCAGGGCCGGCCCGACGCCGCCGGAGCAAGTGGGTTGGACGGGGCGGCGGCGGCGGCCCTTGGGCCTCGCCGAGGGGGCCCAAGAGAAGCCGGGCGCCCGGGCGAAGGAGCGACGAAGGACGAGCCGCGCGCCCCCGTCCCCGCTCCCCACCGCCTCGCCCGCCCGGCCCTGCCCGGCCGCAGGAGGCGCGCCCCCGCCCCCCGCCCCCTCCCCCCGGCTCTCCCGCCGTCGGGGCGCACGTACTTGGGGTTGGCGGCGCTCCAGGAGACGGGCTCGAGGTTCTTGGCCAGCAGCGGCGTCGCCAGGCGGCAGAGGGCCAGCAGCAGCCCCAGCAGCCGGCTCCCCCGGCCCCCGCCGCCCCCGCAGCAGCACCGGCACGGCCCGGACTGCCCGGGCCCGGACTCCCCGCCGCCCCCGCCGCCGCCGCCGCGCCCCGCCGCCGACGGCCGCACCATCCTCCGCCTCCTGCCCGGGCGCGGCGGCGGCGGCGGCGGGGCCGGGGCCGGGGGCGGCGGCGGCAGCCCAGGCGGCCGAGGCTCCTCTTCCTCCCGGCGGCGGCGGCGGCGGCGAGGATCCTCCTCCGGCTCTCCTCCTCCTCCTCCTCCTCCGGCGGCGGCGGCGGCGGCGTCCAAAGCGCTTAATCCACTGGGCGGCGGCGAAAGCGAGGCGGCGGCGGCGGCGGCGGCGAATCCCCGGCGCGCGGCTCCTTCACGGGACGCTCATCCTGCTGGCCGCGGTGGCCCGGCTGCGCTCCGCATCCCGCAAGGCGCGCGGAAGGAAGGGGCGGCCTCGCCCGCCCGGCCGCTGGCGCTGCGGGGCTCCTCCCGCTCCTCCTCCTCCCCCTCCGGCGGCGTCTCCTCTTCCCGGTGGAGCTCCGCCGCCTCCGCTCCTTCGCCCCTCCCGGGGAGCCGGCGCAAAATCCCCCGGCAGCGGTCCCGCGTGGGCCGCCCGGCCGCTCCTGGCTCGGCTCCCGCCGCCGCCTCCGCCGCCGCCTCCTCCGCCGGCCCGGCTGCGGCGACGCGTCCTCGAGGGCGGCCCGGCTCCGACTGGGGCTCGGACGGCAGCGGCGCGCGCTCTACTCCCCCGCGCAGGCGATCGCGGCGGACAGCCCCGGCCCGGCGGCGACCAATGGCAGAGCGGCGCGCGGGGGTCCTCGCCGGCCTGCCAGCGAGCGGGAGGGGCGGGGCGGGGCGGGGCCGCGGGGGAGGGAGGAGGCGGGGCGGCCGGCCGGAGCCCCGCCCCCTCCTCGCTCCTCCCGGCCTCGCCTCCCCCCTCCCTCCCTCCCTCCCGCAGGTGGGGCGGGCGGGGGCCCTGGGACGCAGCCCCCTCCCGTTCCCCCCTCCTCCCTCCCTCCCTCCCTCCGTGGAGGGGGCGGCCGTGCGGCGGCTGCCCGGCTCTTGGGAGGGGCAGGGGCGCCCTGGCCCTGCCGCCTGGCCTCGCGGGGGCCCCGGAAAAGGGGGAGGGGCGCTCCCCGGCGCTGCACGTGCGTGCGTGCTCGTGCCCCCCCGCGGCCGGGGCGAAGGCCGGACGGGGCGCCCAAAGACGGGCCGATGCTGCCCCCTGGCGGCCCCGCGCGGCGCGGCGGCCCGTCTCCCGCTCGCGCTCGCGCTCTCCCGCCCCCGCCCAGGGTCCCTGGCTGCCCCCCCACCCCACCCCGGCGGAGCGAGGGCTGCGGTGGGCTCCGTCCGCTTGGCCCCTCTGCTCCCGGGGAGGAGGGGGTGTTGTCCGGGGGGCCGCAGGCCGCCCCCCCGCGCAGGCGCCCGTTTTCTTCCCTTCTTTTGTCCCGACTGGGCCGCCGGTGCTTCTCTTTCTTCCCGCCCCGAAACTCATGCAAGGATTTCAGTAAAGAGGAAGAAGCAGGACCCAGCTGTGGGCCCCGTCACCCCTGGCCCGGGAAGGGTCCCAGGAGACCCCTGTAGTTACACTCAGATCCCCCCCGAGAGAAGAGAGGGGGGCGAGCGGGAGACCCTCCTCCTCCTCTCCCTTTAGGTGGGAGGTTCGCCGCCGCGGGTTAATGGTGGGGCCACGCTGGTGATTATTGCAAGGAACGCGGCTTTCCCAGAAGCGGGGGCGGCATCGCGCCTGTCCTTCCGCGCCGTCTGTCCCTTTTCCCAGCGGAAGAAACTAAGTTCGGTGAGAGGAAGAGGACGGGGGAGGGGGAGACGTGGGGGGGTGGATTCAGACAGACAAAACCGGGCGGCTTTCAGCGGCCGGCTGCCAGCCCGCAGGGCAGCGGAGTCTCGCAGGTGACCCCGGTGGAGCCGCTTCCGCAGCCTCGCCCCCCTTGCAGCCCGAATGGGTGCAGAGCGTTCTCGGGACTTGTTGTTGGGAGCCTCTGGCTGACCCTGGCTTATGGGGAGCCTCTCCGGGGGCTTTCCTGGCCGGGGGGTCAGGGGGGTTGCCACCGTAGCCTTCCTCTCAGGCTGAGAGGCACGCCTTCTTCAGGCCCACTGGTGGGTCTCCGTGCCTCAGTGGGGGTTCAGATGCAGCGCTCAGACCGCTACACCAGACTGCCTCCCTCCTTAGGCTGACTCTGACTAGGGGCAGCCCAATTACGCAGCTTCCTTGGCCAGGGCCGTTCAGAAGAATTTTCCATTGACCCCACTGTGGCGTTTCCGTGGCAGAGTGGGGACTCGAACCCTGGCCTTCCAGAGGCCCAGTCCGGCTCTCAGACCACCACGCCACGCAGGCCCCCACCTGCTTGTGGCCCTTGTGAACAACAGGGTGTTCATTTTCTGCAACGGCCCCACAATTCAATCCTGTCAGCCTAATTTGTCTTCTTTACCCCCCCCCCGGCTGCTTTTGGCTGTTATTAATGCCATCAACATTTAAGGGCAGATTGGATGGGGGAGCGCATTTTACTTCTGCAATAAATTCCCCTCTGGGCGAATCCGGACGTCCTGTGCTCAAAACCAATTCAGATTTTGCAAAGCTCTTCACATTCCAGGCCACATAATGAGCTCCACATCATGCACTGGCTTTGCCACACTGGTCATTCTGGGTATTGTTTGGAGAGGGAGTTGTGGGGGAGAGATTGGGAGGCCAGAGACAAAAGAGAGGCTCAGCCCCCCCCGAACCCTCCCCCCATTGTCCATCGTTCTCTCATATGCACATGGATGCACAGGGGCCCGGGGTGTGCCAGCTGAGACGGTTCGAGGCTGAGGACGGGGAGACAGGCACTGGAGGCTCTGCCCCGCCATGTGATTTTGTCTGGTTATGTGCAACCATGGAGGGGAAGTCCACACACTTGGGGGGCAAACAAGTGGGACCCTGGAGCTTGAGGGCCAGGTAAGGCTCCTGCCCATTGGCCTCCCTTGCTGCAACTATCTTGCCTGCACGTGCCCCCCCTTCCCCTGACACCCCCCATGCTCCCGGCCTGCCGTTTGTCACACAGAGAGTGGGGAGAGTGGAGCAATCCCAGGAGGAGTTTCCCACAACTGTAGTGCCGTCTCACTAGTGGGGATGTGGCTGTTCTTTTGCTGTGCCTCGGCTGGATCAGTCAGGTGAAAGGGCCTCTTCAGCTGGGTTCTCAGAGGATGAGGAAGAAGGTTGGAGCTTCCCAGAAACCTGGGATTCAGCAAATAAAAAGACATCGAAAACATCTCAGGGTGTGTTTGTGTTTGTATAAAGATACACCCAAACAGCTCAGCTCCAGGCAACTGGACCAGTTTGCCTTTCTGATAAGGAACAGCTTGGCAGCTTGCAGTGCTGAAAACGTTTGCCAGGCTGATAAGGGACAAAGAAAGCTCTGGGGTCTGGCCAGTCATTTCCCATTCCTGGGGGCAGCGGGAGGTGGGGGCCTTTGGCCATCGCAACAGACTGGGTGAGCAAACAACCCAGAGACAGCCAGCTGTGTCTGGATTCCAGCGGTGGCCTTGGGGGTTTCCCCAGAACCTCAGGAATGCACCTCCCACCGGAAGGTGGAATCAGGGTGGACGTGAGACATGAGCGATCTTCCCACTCAAGGCTGGAAGTCTTGGTTTCCAACATCTGAGAGTACATTTTTAAAGAAGAAGCAAGTCTCTGGCCCTGAGTGTGTGGCAGTGCTCCAAAATGGAGGCAGAAGGAGTGGCAAAACCACAGATGCTGACAAGAATGGGGCAGACGGAACCCTAGCTCCACTCCCCACCGCAGTGAGCCTTCCTTACTCCCTCCAATTAATTGAAGGCCCAGACAATTGGAAAGGCCTCTGTCCGGGCAGCACCGTTCTTGGCCCAGTTATCTTCATCAGCTGCGGGGGCAGAGAGGGGACGGCTTTGTTCCCGTGCCCCTTCCTCCAGCCTGACCTATGCCTCTAGGGTCACCAGCACCCCAGGCTCACCCACAGGAAAAGCTGACTGTGGAACCTTTGAGGGCCCAGGGTGAGTCTTTGTGGGAGTCTTGGGCTTCCTCTTACAGCAGAGTGGATTCTTCCCACATTGCCTTTGTGGGGGGGGTGGTACCTCCTCCAGATGATATCCGTTCACAGCTGATCAGCCCCACCTGCCCTTCCTTGGCCCAAAGTCTCTCCTGTCTGTCACCCTCATCCTGTGTGTCCCCTGAGGGTGGGTCGGGCCTTTGTCCCTCTTGGCAAGGTTGTTAGAGGCCATAAATGCTTCCTGGGAAGAAAGCCCAGCCCAGAGAGCCTCAAGGAAACTGGCGTGTGAAAAGCCAGCTTATCTGGAAGGCCACCGCCCTGCTCCAGCCCTGCTCTGACCACCTGAGGGAGAGAGAGCTGGTGAGCCCTTCCCTTCCCCGCTTCCGTGGATGGAAGGCTCTCTCCAGCCCCTGGTTTGGAGACAGAAGCTGACTCCCTTGCCTTGGTAGTTGACACTCCACCCCCCCCACTCACCCTGCCGCAGGGGAGAGGGCCAAGGGGCGGGGGACAGCCTGTCCGTCCATCCCCTGAGACTCTCAGCAGCAGCAGCAGCAGCAGCAGAAGCCCCTCGTCTGCCGCTGGGCTGGGCGGGTCCCCTGCCAAGGCGGGGCGGGCAGAAGGGCTGCTTCCTCTCGCTCTGGGAAGCCCCTTCCTGAGGCTTCTAGGTTCCTCCCCAGTGTATTGCCTCCAAGAGGTGGTCCCAGGAGACCCCCTGCTCCCTGGGTGGCTTCAGGCACACAATGAGCCATCTAGCCCTCTCAACGCGCCCGCTCCCCTCTTTTATCTACAGAACGATGGCCCATGGAAGCAGATCCCGTCAGATCCGTCCCTCTCCCTCTCCTTTCTTTTTCTCAGGCATGCACACGTGCACTCCTGCGCGCGTATCCGCCGCCCAACTCCAAGTAGCCGGAGAGGAGCTGTGAGCTGCTGCCTTTACTTTGGAGTTGGGCAAGATTCGGCAAACACAAACCTTCCTCCAGGCAACACGGAAGCTTTGACACGGGGGTCCTCCGGAGTCTGGAAGGGGGTGTCCTTCTTTTGGGTGCGGTTGCAGTGGGGAGGAGGAAAACCGCCCCCCGCCTTTTAGGACCCCCACAGGCAGACACGTCCATGTGCAGTAACAGCTTTTCAGGGCTGTTACGGAAGGGCAGCCTCTGGAGTCTCGGGCTCAGGAAGAAAATGGGCTCGCCTTTCCGCACCCGCTGGAGACCTTGGGCTCCTTCCTTCTCAGGCTTCCCATGACGCCTCTGCCCTCCCCACCGGGTCCTGGCAGGAGGTGTGGGAAAGCCTGGCACGGGGGAACCAGGCAGGAGACACCCCAGGGCCGGCTGGTCAGCCTGGGTGCCCAAACATGCCAGGACGCTGCTCTTAAAGCTGAGCCGGGCTTCAGGCTCAATGCGTTCCAGCAGAGGAGAAAGAGGCCCAGCCCCCTGCCCAGTCTCCAGGAAGAAGAGTCTCTGGAGGAGGTTTGGGCTCCCGACTTTCTGGCAAGATGGGAACAACCATCAGGAAGGCAAGAAGGTTGTAACTGAGGAGAGGCCTCTCAGTTCGGAAGGGGTTGTGCCCACGCAGATCCTCCCCGTGCCCTCCGGTTGTGGGGGCACCTTGGTTCAGCGGGGGCCAGATCCGGCTGTGGGAAATGGCTTGTCTTCCTCCATAAACTCTACTCTTCCCCAACACACACACCATTCCCGTGGCGCTGCTTAGAAGACTACTTTGAAAAATTAATTTGTTGTATAATCTTTGCAAAGGGTCCCTTAAGGAACAAGTTATCATTGCCAAGATTGAAAAAAAATTAACTTATTGCAGTAATTGCTTTACTTTATTTTGAGTTGGGGTTTGTTTGTTTTTTTGAGAAATCTATCTTAGGAAGACAGAAAGTGACCTAAACTTGGGGGAAACATCCCTCATTTTGTCTCCAAAAAGTATTGAGAAGAAGCTGTGGGAAGTGGCTGTAGTGCCACCAGGTGCGACAGGGCTTTTGCACAGGGCGCGTTCTGGTCTCCTTGTTGCCTCCCCAAAGGCAGTACACAATGGGAATTGTGCCACTTGGTGATGTTGGGTGCCCCCATGTTGTTTCCAACTTATGGGGACCCTATCAAGAGGTGTTATTGGCAAGATTTCTTCAGAGAGGGTTTCCCTTTGCCTTCCTCTGAGGCTGAGAGGATGTGACTTGCCCAAGATTACCCAGTGGGTTTCCATGGCCAAGGGTGGTTTTGAACGCTGGCCTCCAAAGCCCTAAGTCTAGTGCTCAAACCATTGCCCCACACTGCCTCTCACAGTAATTGTGCATAAACACACAAATGATTTTACATATTTTCAACCGGTTTAAATTGTCCTGAAGTGTTTCAGATTTCTTGGGGGGAGTCAGTACCCTGCCCTGAGCAATGGCATGGAGTGGGATATAAAGAAAATAGTTCAGCTGGCTGTGTCCCCTGTCCCTGTCCCCCGTTCTCAGGCCCACAGATTCATCTTGGGACCCAGAATCAGATCTGTCTTCCGCTCAGGATTTGGCCTCTTCTCCCAGCAGGCAGTATGTATGTGTGTGTGTGTCTGTCTGTCTCTTTCTCTCCCTCCTTCTTTTAACAGACTGAGAGCATGAAGCCTGTTTCAGACAAGGAAAATCCACTCCTCTTTCTCTGTGGTTTCCTCTTTGCTCCCTGCCTGGGCTTGGCCTTCAGTCTCATGTGCGCGCGCACACACACGCACACAAACACAGAAGACCCTGCAGGACACTGACTGAGTGGGGCTCAGATGCATCCCTGGGCAGGTTTCCCTCCCCCGCCTGGAGCTGCGGTGCCCGTGAGAAGGAGTGCCAGGGACGTCCTCCCTCCAGACCAAGCAAGAGGCTGGGAAGGCTTCCCTCTAGAGCCAATGTTTTGCCCAGCTGGCTCCTTTGTTCTCTCTTCCCCGGCAGGTCTCAGCACCAATAATGACAAGGTTGCCAGTGGAGTGGGAGAGGACAATAGAAGGCAGAGCTGGAACTGGGGCAGGCCCAAGCAAGGAGATGGGCAAAAAGAGGCTCCCTTGGCACAGCCTGGTAGGAAAAGTAGCTGGCCAAGTGGCCAGCCTTTGCAATGACTTTCAGGAGCCTCTGGTAGCCCATCCACCCCAGTGGCTGCAGGGCATTCACATGAATTCCATTCCCTTTCTCTCCTCCCCTCCTCCTCCCTCTTGCCCCCTTCCTAATTTCTGGCATGCTGCAGAGGACATTCCCAGGTGGTTTCTTGTGCCTTTGCAAATGCAACAGCAAGGCACAGGGAGGGAAAGAGGTGTGCTGCTTGGGGCGGGTCACTGCTGGTGCGAAGTGGACACAACTCCTTGTGCAGCTGGCCAAAGACTCAGGGAACGGGCGGGGGCAGGAAGGGACAATACCAGGATGACTTGCACTGAGATTCCCAGGCCTGGCAGTGGGGGGAGGAAGAGATCAAGAGCTGCAGGGGAGGAAGAGCAGCTGCTGCCACCTGCCCTCAGCTGCACCCTGGTGGGGGGGAGGCTGGAGCAGCTCAAGAAAGAGGAAGAGAGGAATCTGACGCCTCTCCTCAGACCAAATGCCACCCTTTCAATCTCTGTGCATCCCAAATTCCGGGGGGGGAGTCTCAATGAAATCTAGCACAGCTGGACTGTAGAAATCAAACATATCAGAGGGAGGGGAATTTGGGAGGGAGAGGGTCCCTCTGTCCACCAATTTAGCTGCAAAATCTGCATAGGGATTTGAACCCAGGTCGCTGAGGTCTAAATACCCTAAAGACACCAGATCCCATCTGATCTTGGAAACTAAGAAGGTTGGATGGGAGGCTGCCAATGAATACCAGGTGGTGTAGGCTCGATTTTGGAGCAAGGAACTGACAAAACCTCCTCTGAAAATTCCTTGCCATGGAAAACCCTACGAAATCCATGGGGTCACCATAAGTCAACAGGTGACTGAAGGCACCCACACGGGCACACTGTGAGGTCTCGGCCCACGTTCAGAAAGCATTTCGCGACCACCGTTGATTGTGATCTGGCCCAGCACCAGCGCCGCTGCCCAGCGCCCCCCCCAGCGCCCTCCGCCTGCACCGGGGCTCCTTCCAAAGCAGCTCCCCCTCTCTTATTCTCCCTTCCGGCACCCGCCCGGTCTTGGCCGCAGCGTCCAGCACGGGGCACGGGGCCGCTGCCCGTTTAAACAGCCTGGCACGGAAGGACTTCGGCCCTACATCCTTTGGGCCTCTCGACCCCGCTGCCGCTGGAGGTGTTGCCCGGAGGCCTTGCCCGGATGGGCGGCCCGAGACCCCGGAGGCCTGGCGGGGCTCTGGCCCTCCGCCCCACCTCGCCACGCACCCGGCTGCGTCTCTCGGTCCCCGGCCCGAGGCAGGAGGGCGCCCCCGGGGACGAACGGAGAGAGCCCCGGAGGCCGCCGCGGATCCCTCCTCCTCCCACGCCCCTTTTGCCCGGCGGCACAACCCCGAATCCCCGCTCTGATTCCGGGGGAGGGCTTCTAAGACCCCATCCCTTCCCTCCACCCCCGAGCGCCCGAGGGAGCCGCTCGCCTCCGCGCTCCGGTGAGAACCCAGTTTCCGCTGGTAGCCCCCCCTCCCCCCGCCCCCAGCAGCCCGGGTGGGTAACAGCCCCCGCCCCGAAGGCGCCCCCCCGCTGGCCCGGCTGGGGCTTGCTCGGCTTATCGCGCTCCCGTTACTCGCTTCCCTCCCGCCGATAGGGAGCCTCGGGGGCGAAGGGGCGGCCCTGGGGCTCGAAGGAAAGTCTTCGGGAATCCCGGCCCCGGAAGGCTGGCTGGGAGAGCTGGCCCACCGCGGCCGCGAGGGACGGGCGTCGCCCGGCCGAGGCTCTCGTGGGAAGGAGAGGAGGAAGAGGAGGCCGCCGCCTCGGGGCCACCGGGCCCTGCCTCGCTTCTGGCGCAGTGGAAGCGCCGGGGGGTCCCAGCAGTCTGCGCCCCGTCCGCCAGATCCCTCCCCGTGGGCCTCCCCCTCGGCTGCAACACGGAGGCAGGGATGCTCCTGGGACCAGGGAGACGGAGGGAGGGAGGGAGGGAGTCACAGGGTCCCCAGAAAGCGGAGCCGGCCGCCCTCCTGCTCGGCGGGGGCGCCATCTGCTGGGAGACGCCGGCACGCGCCACCGAGCGCCTGGGCCAGAGGTTGCCGGGGCATCCGAGGCGCGCCTGGCGTTCCTCTCGCCCCGCGTCGGCCGCCGCCCCCGCCGCCGGGGCAATTCCGGGAGAAACGCGGCCTCACCCCGAAAGCAGAAGAACGGCTCGGCGGTGTCGCCCGGGATGCGCAGCGAACCCCGCGTCCGCGCGTCGGCCGAGCGCCTGGCGGCCCCGGGGAAGAGAGGAGTCGAGCCGCGCTCCCGGCGCTCAGCTGGACGGGCGGCGCCCCGCAGCTCGGAGCCGAAGACAGGAGTGTGTTGGGAGCGATCGCAAGGGAAAAAATGATTTCTGGGCATGTGCAGAATATTCCTTCCCTCAACCTGCCCAAACGCAGCTGGGAAGAAGGGAGGGGGTTTTCTGAGTCAGGTGGGAGGGAGCTGGCATCTGCCAAGCAGACCTCACCCAACACGGACCAGCCCCTTGGCACCCCAACTTCCACTCCTCTGCCTCCACAAAGTGCCATCCTTTGCCCTTTAAGAGTGGCACTGCAGGCAGAAATCCAGAGGGTAGGGTGTGTATATTTCCTGATTACCTGAGCTTTATTGGATGCATGACAGAAATAACTGGATTTGACCCCAAATTCCAGGCTTCAGGGCTTCGACCTCCTGGTGCTTCCTTGGGATTGAGACCCGTCAAAGCCGGTGCGACTTACAGCGGAGGCGGCAGCACACCTGCATCTGTGCTGACAAAACCACCCTTGTGGTGGGGGGGCAGGGTCTGGGGGCTGAATCCTCCGGAAGGCGTTCTCCTCCTCCGTACTCTGGCTGGGCTTCCCACCTCCTGCCTCTCCAACATTCAACTCTCCAAAATGAAAGTGAGAAGGCAGAATGGTTCACAGGAGAGAAGATCCTCCTTATCAGCCTGTTTGGCTCTGGAGATCCTTGTGGGGATCCACCACACGCACGCGCACACAGGGGAGACAGGGCCTCCTTGGTGGCTGATCCCAAGTTGTGGAATTTCCTTCAGCTGGAGGCGAGCCTGGCCCAGCTGCGTTCTTTCTGCAGGCAGGAAAAGACTCTTTTATTTGAAAAATTGTAGAACAATTGTGCAGAAGAGTTTCTTTAACAGCTTGTGTGCACACTCCATTTTTATCTTTATTCTTTATAACTGTTTTGCCTTTAAATGATTTTATTCAGTTGTAAATTATGGGTATGCTAAGATGTTTGCCAAAGTAATAGTTCTTGCTTTTAATTTTTTTAATCCTACCTGAGTTTTTTTTAAAAAAAAAAAAAACCTTTGTTGCAAGCTGCTTTGGGCTCTCCATCAGGAGAAAGGCTGGGTATAAATCAGACAGGCAGACAGACAGAGAAGACAGGCCAGCACGGCCTGTGGTGCAAATGCTGAGTCCATTAGCGTGTGGCCCCTGCGAGTAGCCCCTTTACAGCATGATAGAGCACGGGTGGATGTGGAGTGCTGCGAAGGCAACCCGTGGAGCCCCAAGGCTTTTTGGTAATTGGCTGGGATCACCTTTGGAGGAGGAGGAGGAGGAGGCCACTGCTGCCTCCCCAAGGAGACAAACTTGCAAGTGAAAATAAGAGGCTCAACAAGGGGGAGGGGGAAGGAATCACGATTAATAATAAATCACACACTATGTAGAGGAGGAGGAATTCACACACAAGGCATCACAGATCTTATTGTCTCTGACGGGCTGATTTATTATGTGAAAAGGACTCTGATGAAGATGTCAAAGGGAGGGCCGGGCTTGTCTGACTGGGCCTTTAAGTCTTCCATTGCTTCTGAATTCCTCAGTTGTTGAATGTTTTGCACTTCAGTTATCATGCACAAGGATAAGAAATCGCTGCAGTAAAGCACTGCTGGTGGGGGCACGGGTGGAGGGGCACTCCCCCAATGAAGAATGACAGCAGACTCCTCTGAAGAGGCCAGTCTGGCAACCAGGCATGGTGGAGCCCTGCTGTGTCTGAGAAATGGCACCCGGGAGGGAGGGAGGGAGGGAGGGAAGGGGGAGAGCGGCGTGGTCTTCAACGGACTGGCAAGACCTCTTGGGCACTTGGCATTCCTAAGGAGAATGGCATTTCAGTCCACAAATAAGTCTGGGGAGTTGAGGTGGGAAGTTTTCAAAATACAGGCTGTGGAGAAAAGAATACCCTCCCAATTGCCCCTCCCCACTGGGGAGAGGGAGCCCATGGCCCCCCCAACATCATCACAGGGTCCCCCCGGGAATCCCCCCCCTGCAAGATGAGAAAGGCAAGGCTGTTGTTGCTGTTCATGTAGTTGTGGTTGTCATCTGCTTTTCCCCCAAAATTGGTACTCAAAATGGTTACTGTTTTGAAAGAACAATACAAGTTAAAAACATACAAGAGTGAACATTAAACTGGAATTAAATTATTCGCAGTATTAAAACAATTCACAGCTCAAGTTAAAAGAATAAAGTGCTTGTTAAAAAGCTATTAGAAATGGTTCAGTTAAAAACCCCCTTTCTCTGCTTTTAAAACTTTGCGTTTTGAAAGCCTCCAGAATGAAAAGGGATTTGCCTGCCCACTGAGGGAAGGCCGGCCTCCCTCGGGAGGGAGTTCCAGATTCTTGGGGCAGCCACGGGGAAGGCCCTCCTCTCTTGTGTCCCGGGGAAGGCCCTCCTCTCTTGTGTCCCTGCCAACCGCGCTTGCGACAGTGGTGGGACCGAGAGAAGGGTCTCTCCTTTGGATCGCTGGGTCTGGGCCGTGCCATACAGGGGAGAGCCTGAGCCCGAGCCCGACAGATCAGCACCAGCACTTTGAACTGGGACAGGAAAGAATGCAGGGAGGGAGGCCTCCAGCTGTCCTGGCTGTGTCCAAGCAGCTCTTCTCCACCCAGCCTGAGGTCTGTGCAAGGGCTGCAAGGGCGCGTCAGGGCCCAGCTCCAGCTGCTCTCCTTGGCCACTCAAGTCAGGGAGCCCCCGGGGCCTGTGGATGCCACATTCGCCGGCCTGGGTCATTCGGCACAGCGCAGCCTGGATGCCCCCGGCTGCCCTGCTCCAAGGGACAGCAGCCACACCCACCAAAGATCTCTTTCTTTCTTTCTTTCTTTCTTTCTTTCTTTCTTTCTTTCCTTCCTCCCTCCCTCCCTCCCTCCCTCCCTCCCTCCTAGCTGATGTTCCGACCTCCTTCTGAACTTCAGAGGAATCCTGGCAGCCACTGCCCCCTCCCACCCCAAAGCCTCCAGGCAACAACTAGCCCTCAGTCATTAACGGGCCACTCCTGCCACTCCTGAGGTAAGAGCCATAAATCAAGAAGGGCGCACAGCCACAGGAAAGCTGCCCCAACCCATGCAGGTCTCCTGCCCTCCCCGGAAAGACCCGGCTGGAGAGAAATGGGGAGGCGAAGGCCCCCCATGGGGCAGCGTCCTTTCCGCCCCACACCCATGCACATACATACATACATGCACACACACGCATGCACAGTGTGTTCCAAAGAGGATGTGGAGTCACACCATTTCATTCATTTATTGGGAGTAAATTTTTAGCCCCTGCTGTTTTTACTTTTGGGTGGTCACCTTAAACTTTCACCCAAAATGACCAGCTGTGGTGTGCATTCAAGATTTGGTTGGTTTCCTCTTTGCAGCCAGCATCTGAGGCACTATCCCCATGGACACCAGCGACAAGGGGCCTACCAGGGTGGAGACCACCTTAATCTTTTCCCCACCCTTTTGGGCCTGTCTTAGCTCCCATTGAGAAGCTCTCCCACCTGCTGCCAGCACCTCACAGGCAGGCTGCTTGCACATCCTCTGGTGGTATTGCCCCAGGGCAATCAGTGCTGATCACAGAAGTCCTAAAGAGAAGAACCATAGAGTCAGAACTTAAGGGACTCCCAGGGGATGTTCCTGATCAACCCCAATCCCATCACACTGACCCAAAGCTCAGCAACACCTTTGCAGCTGAGACTGTCTTCCACAGGAAATCTCTGGACCTCCATGAACATTATAAGGCAGAAGCTACAAGGTGCCTTCACTCTCCAGCTTTCCACCTGCAAAATCTCAGCCACAGAATCTCTTTACTGTCTGCTCAATAGTTAAATATTTACATGGCAAGTTAACATGAGATGAGCAGATCTGTCAAGTCCCTTTTTTCCCATAGACTTCCTCTCTTCTTCCTCCTTTCCAAGCCTAGTCTGTGCTGGGTCCGTGTAGGCTCTTGTTCTTTTTTCTTTTTCTTTTTCTTTTGAGCAGGGGGAAGGGATCTATACATAGAAGGGGAAAATGTAGGTGCATTTTTCAAATTGATGTATTTCTGCCCCCATTAACTGGAGTATATTGGTGTATATTTTAGAAATATATGCAGTAGGGTTTGGGGGACATTTTTTACATATGCAGATGTTACTAAATTCAGGTGCAAGGGAGCTACTTGGGCCACTGTTTGATGGTGCAAAGCCAGCTGGACCTGCATCCTTGGCTCTGCATGGCATTGCATTGCCAGCACCAAGGTGCCTCCGTTCTGCCAGTGTACCCAGGACATATTAACCACCTGACTTCACAAACAGAACTAAAAGTGGAGTTTTTCTTTTTCACTCTAAAGAAAGTTTAGGAAGTTTTCCCAGTAGAGCTCATGAGTCCTCTGCTTACTCTAGATAGGTCACCACTGGACAATATACATATCAGGTGTGTGTGTGAACGCATGTGCATCAGCTCTAAATTGGGGCTGCTGTGGTGGAGAATGGTTAAAGCCCCTCCCCACGTACCAGTGTCCTGATTCAGCATGGGACCCCTGGACTTTGCTCCAGAGCTTAAATCAGACAGACAGACCAACCCAGCTGCAGCCAGCTCTGTCTTCAGAGTAATTGTCCCCTTTAGGTCTGAGCTGCTTTTGCTTCGGCCCCTTTTTTATTCCAGTTCCCTCTCCCAGGCTTCGCAAAGGACCTGCTCACTGCATATACTTTACAGTCCCTGCTCCAGGGGCTTCCCAGCTAAAATTAGCTCCAGGGGGATCCACAAGGCGAGGCAGAGGATGGGGAGCCCTGAATGGCTCCCAAGGGGGCTTGGGGACATGGAGAGGAGTCCAAGTCTTCCCTGGGCAGGGGGAGGGTGGGCTTCCAGGAGGGATCTGGAGGAAGGAAGAGGCACCCTCACGGCCAGTGAATGGTCTGCAGGAGATGAGCCCAGCCGGCCCAGAAGTCTCACTGGAAGGACTTCATTGGCCAAGAGCCACTGCAAAGACAGCTTTCTGCCAGGAGAAGTGCCCGGCTTAGAGCTGTGGATCCTATCTGCTTGCAGCCAAGGGGGTTTATCTTAAATCCCTCCTAACCCCCTCTAGGCCAGGGATTGCACTCCCAGGTAGGGCATAATTATCTGTAAGACGTCTCTTTCCCATGGCGGTTTATCTCCCTGGACTCCATAACAAGGGCTCATTTTTAAAACCTGCAAAGAGCAGAACCAGGCAGAAACTCTTCTCGCCATCCACGGGGGGTGGGGGAGCCTCTGCTTATCTCTTCCATGGCTCTTCAGATTGTTCCTGCTGGTGATCTTGCAGGATTTGCCTCCCTCTGACATCCTCAGAAAAAAAGCAGAGTTTCTCCCCTTGCCTGCCCCGATCTTGGCTCCCCAGCTATTTCAGCCTCTGCGGACAGGCGGACAGGTGGGCGGACGGATGGACGGATGGATGGACGATGCCCCTCCTACCCTGCAGTCCCTCTTCCTGAGCACAGTTTGGTCCAGGAACCTGCTGATCCCTCTTAGCCAGGCATAATGGGAGGGAAAGCCCACCTTCACCAAGTGCTCCTGCCCCACACATTCTTCCAAAGGCCCCATGAGGCTCAGCCTGAAGTGACCCCACCTACCTAGCCCCAGTGAACTGGGTTGTCTCTTTGGGGGGGGAAAGGGCTCCCACCTTTGAGAAAGAGAATCAGCCTTGTGGTGGTGGTGGGAGTGAGCTTAGGGGCAGGGTGGGGCAAGGATCGGGGGGCATGTCAGCATGAGGGTTCAGCTCTCTGGCTTACAGTGTAATTTCAGCCAGGGCTACTCAGAAGTAAGCTCCACTGACTTGAGGGGGGTAACTCTTTGGCAAGTGGGTACATGATGGGCCCGTGGGGGGTGTTCAAGCACAGTCCAAGGGATGAAGGGGGGAAAATAGGCAAGAGATACCAAGTCACCCTGCTGGGGAAGGTGGACCTCAAGCAGGTAAGCTCACAGCACGGGCAAAGGAAGGCTTTCTTTCACTCTGGAAGAAGGGGACAGATGGCAACTCCTGCGTGGATGTGTGTGCATGCAGGTGTGTGTGAGAGAGTCCCTCAGTTCTGGACAAACAGACAAACATCCCCTCCCTGTCTGCTTTCCTTCCAATGACCTAATCTTGTATGGGGCCCTTTTTTTTTTGGCATGGGTGGCTTATGAGGTCCCGGGGACAAAGCCAGCTGGGAGGGGCCCCGGGGCCAGCCGAGGTACCCAACCCTGAAGGAGAAGAGGGGCCAGTGGCTTTGGCTGCTGCCGCCACTGTAGCTGCTGCTTCTGTCGATGAGACCTCTTTTTGTTGTGTCCTCTTCCTTCACCCCCCTGCCCCATGACCCCTTTGCAACCTTTGGGGCTGAGATTTGGAGGGCCAAGGCATCTTGCAGCTGTTCAAGATGAGGAGGAGGCTGGGTATCCCACCAGCTGCCTGGTAGCCCAAAACTCCAAAGGCCCCACTAATTTACATGGAGCACACTCCACTCCACCAGTCAAGTGTGTGATGTTTGCAGCAGGAGCACTTGTGACCCCAAGAGAGGGTGGGAATGTTCATGGGGCTGCCCCTCCCAGCATTCCTGACCTCTGCTGGCCACAGCTGCTGATGGGAACTGTAGTCCAATGCCGCCGCCACGCCTTCCCCTGCCTGCTTCACGGCTCTGCTTGTTTGAGCTGAGTTACCGCAGTGTGCAAAACATCCCACAAAATCTCCATCACGATGCAGGGCGCGGAATGGCAAGAGGATGTGTATGCATGTGTGAGTGTGCATGTGTGTGTGGAAGGTAGGCCCAGTGTTCTCTCCCCAGAGCAGTGCCAGCAGCAGGAGGGGAGAGCCCAGACAGGGCAGGGAAATAGGCTGGCAGTGGGGAAAAGTGACAGAGGGGGGGGGAAAGAGGACAGAAGGGGCTCAAAAGCCACAGGGGATTTGGCCTGGGCAGCAAAGAGACCTCTCTGCCTCATAAACTCTGCTGCAGCCCCTCACACGGCCTTGTGCGGCTGAGTCTGGTGGTGCTAGGAGGTTGGCTCCATTGCAGATAAGAGGGGACCTGGCCTGGAAGGGGCCAAGGCATCCAGGAGGAGAGGGGCTCACAGCAGAGAGATAAGGGAAACATTCCAGGCTAGCTGAAATTCCTAGATAACCCTCAGACAGATATATGGCTCTTCCTTTTGAAAAGAAACTGAACGAGGCCAAGGCCAGCTAGATGAGAAACTGTGGGCTGGGGTCAGGCTCTGTCCCTCAGCTGGCTGGCAGGGAAGTCAAGAGCAGAGGCCTTGCCTCTCCTAAAGACCATCTGGGTTTTGCAGTCCCAGAACTCCCAGGGCAACTGGATGATGCAGACGACGGAGGGCCCTTTATGGGAGGGCAGAACACGGAGACACCCCCAGCACTACCATGTAGGGGGTATCCAAGATGTCCAGGCTAAAGGCCCTGAGAAGGATTGTCTTCTGCTTAAGCTGCATCTACTCACAAGGTGGACCAAAAGCCCTACCAAATGCCATAAAACCCAGCCAGAAAAACAGTGCCAGTCAGCAGATGTTCCCTTCTGCTTCCTCCTCTTGCCTGAAAGGCACGAAGCAAAGTCAGTAGCAGAAGGTGAACTGGTAAAAGCAGCACAGCTCTCAGACTGCCTCAACAATAACTGTCCACACTGAGTGCCGTAACACAGATGAGGAGGCCAGAGAGTGTGTGGAAGGGAGCTGGATGCTGATGCCATGAGAGTCCTCTTGCCTGCCTGGTGCCAGGACGGCTCCTCCACCTCTTTGCCAGTCTAAGGGACTTAGCCTTTGCCAAGGTGTTTGGCACAACCTCTGACTCCAGCTGTGCTAAGGGCATTTGCTTCCTGCTGCTCCCAGAATCAGGAGGATGTGGAGGCTGGGAAAGTATTTTGCTTTTCAAGGCTTCTGCAAGTCCTGACACACAATGAAGCCATCAGAGTGCAAGGATCTCTTGCACACTCTGTCAAAATGCTAAAATCTGGGAACTCAGTTGCCGACAGTCTAAGCATTCATATACTTCTTCACCTCACCCAGCAGGGGGAGAGGAAATTAATAATAATAATAATAATAATAAAATTTATTTCTATCCCGCCTCTCCCAATGGATCGAGGCGGCATTACAAAAATATATAAAAATATTAAAACATTAAAACGCACCCTATCCTCCCCACCCTCCAACCCTTCTATCCCCCTAAAACATATTAGTTAATTAAAACAAATTAAAAACAAGATTAACACAGAAGACAATGATGAGAGGCGGTGGAACACTAATCTGGGAAGGCCTGTCGGAAGAGCTCCTATAGTTCCTGGCCCAGCATTGAACCCCTGGGCAAGGTGAGAAGTGTGGATGCAGCTAAGAGAGACCCCTCCCCACTCCACTCCAGCAGCAATTTTGGCCCAGGACTAGGACCAACCAACCTTCAGCTGTAGGAATTCTGGCTCTGGGTCTCTGCTGCAAAGTCTGCCTCTGTCCAGCTTTTCCAAGCACTCAGGCCAAAAGTAAGCCAGCTCTTAGAGACCTTGGGATGAGACCTTGCAGCCCACTGGCTCTTCGCTACCCCTCTTCCTGAGGAAAGAGGGTGATGCCCAGCCCCACTTAGAACTCTGACTCTCCCCAGAACCTGAGCTGTCTCTCATGCAGGCACCCATATATCTCTCCACAAAGTGGGCCACTGGCGGCCCCAGAGCTGCAGCACCAGCATAGAAGCAAACTGGGCCGCAGGTAGAGCATCCCTCCCATTGGCCGCTCTTGGACTCTGCTGAAGCACAGGTAGAGCAACTCGGACACCAGTCCTTCCCTCTTCCAGTGACCACAGGGTTACAGCTGAGAGCAACAGCATCATCTGTGGTGTCCTCCCATCCCCATCTGTGTCAAGACAGAAGGTACCCCTGAACCCTGGCCCAGCATTGCTGGTGGCATTTATTTCTCCTTGGACTTGGGAGCCACATCAACAAGATCTTCCTGGTTGTCTCTGCTCTATGATCCAGCCTGTATGTCTGTCTCTGTGTGTGTGTTTGTGTGACAGGGAACCCAGTGTGCATGAAAGTGGGCAGAAAGCTCCTTCTCCATCACCCCCTGGCAGTAGGAGCCCAGGGCCAGCTATGGTAGATAATCCTGGCCTGGCTGAACTGTTGGGAGCTTCTTCTTCCTTTGCCCCTGCCCTGGTTGCTTCCGGACTTGAACTGGGAGCCAGGCCCCTGGGGGAGTCAGGCAGGGGGCTCCCACCTTGCCTGCCAGCTGGAGCATTGCATTTCTACACCCCGGGCCCTCCTGGGGATCCCCCCTACACACACACACACACACACACACTTCCCAGCCCACTGCCCTTTCTCTCCCACAGCCTCTGAGGGAAGGAGTGTGAAGGAAGAGAGTGGCCTGGAGACAGAGGGGGCTTCAGGACCACCATTCCCTGCTGCCACTGCTGCCACAGTCCCATGGCTGCCACAACCCTACATGCTGGTGGGGAGATTTGTTTGGGCTGCCAGCTTGCCCACACTTTTGAGCCACAGCATCAGCTGTGAGCTGGCAAGAGCAAAGCAAGCCTGGTCAGTCATTCCACAGCAGAGGCAGAACTGGACCAGACGGAAGATTAAGGCAGCCTCCACTCCCTCAGTGAGCCCCCCTCCTCTGTGTCAACAGTTTTCTGAGCCCCCCTCCCACAACAGATAAGATGAAGCTACACTTATCTTCAAAGGTACCCCTCAGCCCACCCTTCCCCCCAAAAAAACACCCCAGGCCTGTAACCCCCTGCTCCCCAGCACCCAATTCCTTCCCCCTATAAATCTTTCCCTTATCACATCCTGCAAAGAAAAGGAGGATGGGGCGGGGAGAGAAGGAAGACAAGTGAGGGGGGGGGAGTGGAAACACAGCCCACTCTCTTAAGCCAAAGAAAACCTCTGGTTCATATTAAGGAGGAAGGATAAGAGAGTGCAAAGGGTCCCACGGAGAGCATAAATTCCATCAGAGGGGGGTGGAGGCAGAGGTGGGGGGATTTGTGGGCAGAGGTTACTCATTTCTCTCCCTCCTTCCCTCTCGATCTCTCTCTCAAAAGGAACAACAACACCCAGATCCCCATGACATCTGCAGCCAGGCAAAGTGGAGAAAAGAGGGACCGGGTGGGCTGCTGGTGATCCCACATGGTGGGAGGGCTAGGTGCCCACTCGCACTCTGGGACCTCGGCCAGTTGCTGCTGGGGAGCCCCTCAAAGCAGCAGCCCTGGGGGGGCTCAAGGCCTGTCAGATCCACCATAAGTGACCAAGAAGCCCCAAACCCACCCATGTTGGGGGGCAGGGGAGGGGCAGGCAGATGTGCCCTGATGGTGGTGGAAGCAGCAGCTGTGGCAGCAACCGAGGTGGCAGCTGTTGCAATGCCAGGGAGAAGGGGGAGGGAAACCCCAACCATTCTATCACAGTCATCCATCATGTGGGTCACCCCTTCCCCATGATGCTGGTTAAGGCATCCTCCACCTCTGCCAACTGCCGAGGGCCAACTGGGGCAAGGAAGGATGCTGCCCCCCACACTGTGCTCCCCTGGCCCCTCATCCACACCATGCTCAATGACTTCCACGCCCACCTTGGTAGCCTTGGGGATAAATATGGCATTTGGTGGATGTGTCCACAGAGCCACCTGGAGGCGCGGGTGAGGCAGCCCCAGGACAGGGCACATGGGCATGTTGCCCTGAAGAGGACATGGCACAGCCAGGTGCTGGCTCAGAGGAGGGCTACGGAGGCCTCTCCTGTTGATTGCCACCGTGGCCGTGGCTGCAGCCAGTTTGTGGGGTGGTCTTTTGTCTACTGAGACTCCGGGCATCTGAGCCAGGAGGAGTGGTGAGGCTGTCTCTGGACTCAGATGGGTCACCAGAGTGAAGGGCTGCCAGAGTGAGCAGCCACAGCCCCCCTCCCCACGCTCAAGCACTGTTTATTTTTCCCTCTGACTAAAAGAACCCACTAATAAAGGAGAAAATGAAAAAATAATTTCCAGGAATTTGCTTGCGTCTGCTGGATTTCCTTTGTCCAGTCGGCTGCAGGGGAGGGGGCAGTTAACTGGGTCAGCTTCAGGACCATGTGCCCCCTCCTGCTGCCCTCCTTCCTGCCTCCCAGCACTCCTTTACTGAGGGAGGGGCTCCTCAGTGGCACAGGGGGCTCTCCTCGCTCTTCCTCTGGGGAGAAGCAGGGGGCTGGTGCAGAGAAAGGAGGAGTCCTTGAGCCTTAATCCTGCTTCGCTCACGGGTGTCTCTCGTGGAGCCCGGTGCTGCCAGCTGAGGGCAGAGCCATTGGGCCCCTGGCTGAGGCTGTTGCTGCTGCTGCTCCTCCTTCCCTTTTTCCTTCAGCCCCTTGGTCCCGGTCAAGTCTTGCCTTGTGCCACCAGCCAGAGGCCTGCCTGACCTGCACATCCAGGGGCCATGGCGAGGCGAGGCTCCCATCCCATGTGCTTTTAGATCTCACTTCTGGCTACTATGGCAGTAGACCCCTCCCCAGCTTCAAAACCATCCATGAGAGGGTTCCGGCCCTGAAAACCGATGGCCTTGGCCTGCTCCCAGAGCTCAGAGTGGTTCCCACATCGTGGGAGCATCACTCACTGGCAGATGCAGCAAGAGGAGGCCCACCGTGCCCTTGAGACATCCGCTTTGGTCTGGACCACAGAGCCAGAACCTCTGCCCACCCTGCTTCAGGTTCTTCTACTTGGTGTCCCAGTGTCTGGTCTCAGAACACCCCTTTCTCCAGCCAGAATGCTAGTCCTCATGGCGTGGAAGGCATAGACTGGGCAAAGGGCAGCCTTATTATCCCCAGCCAGAGCCCCGGTAACCACCTTGGTCAGAGCCTTAATATTCAGGCTAAATCCAGATGTGGATTCACTGCTCCCCTCTTATGGGAACCATCCACTCCTTAATTAATTTGCCTAAGTGGATGTCCGAGCCCACATCATTTCAGATGAAAATCTAGCGAATATTCATTTCCTAACCCTGCTGGTGTCCAGCCTTCCTCAATCATCCCCCAGCCCTCCTCTTCCTCATCAGCCCTCTGCTTGCGCAGAAAGAAACCCCCATTTTTGCTTCATGCCTCCTAAGCAGAGACTGCTGAACTGCAGGGAGACCTGGGGGGAGGGTCTTTGTCACTCTTCCTTGACCTCCCCCGCTTCAGGGTCTCTCCCCCGACCCCTCTGGCCTTCCAACAGGAGCAGCAACTGGAAGGGAGGGAGGGAAGTGCTGTTTGGCCAGGCCAGAGCAGGGGACCGTGCTTTGATCCACTAGGGAAGATTCCCCTTCCACCGTCCACCACAGCCCAGTGAGGGGCTGCAACTGAGCCAGGCTTTGGTGTCCTGAAGGTCCCAGGTCTTGTTTGAAAAGGGTGGGAAGGGCTCTCTGAGAGCTCTCAGCAGCAGCTGGTGCGCCTTTCTTCTCTATCTCTCCTCCTCCTCTTCTTCCTCTTGTGCTCCTGCCAGTCAGAGGGCCACATAGACAAACAGCCTGGGGCAATCTGCCCAGTGTCCCCCTCCCCGCCACCCACCCAGCAGCAGCACCTTTGTTTGCCCCTTCTCATGCATGGAGTCCCTCTGTGCCTCCAGCTCCGCGGGAGTAAAGTTGGAGTCAGGGAGATGCCGCAACCAGGACAGCCTCCCTGCAAACTGTAAAGCCAAACTGTGGGCCCCACAAAGCCGAGTGGCGCTTTACAGAAGGGTCACCACAGTAGAAGCCACCTCCAGTGTTGTGGTTCTAGAAAAGAAATGGCTGGGTTGCCAGTAAGGACACCAGGGGAGGAATGGAGGGCCAGAATGGTGGCAGCCCCCAGGCTCTCAGGGTGTGCCTTCACCCACTTGCTCACCCTTCTGTCCTGCTGTTCAACCAACCTTTGGTGGGATTTGAAGACCTCTATTGTCAAGTCTCCTCCATTGCAGAGTACAAGAGGGAAGCACAGGAAGCCCTTTGGGAAAAATATAACTTTTTTTGGAAGAGTTGTGAAGGGCCTACAAGTCGGTCCAAGCTAGCTCAGTGACAGAGACAAGGCAGCACATGGGGCAGTGGGGCAGGGAGCGGGGAGTGGGCCAGGATGCCTTTCCGGGGTCCCTCCTAGGTCCCAGCCCAGTACCTCTGATGGCAAAAGATTCAGGATCTCCTGAAAGAGGGAGCAGGCCCCACTGGGCCTCCGCTGGCCTCCTAATCCAAGAAAAGCCACTCCTCAGAGCCAGCCCTGGGACCCCAGAAAGCTTCATGCAGT
The DNA here is from genome assembly GCA_948474755.1 of Ctenosaura bakeri. NCBI lineage: Eukaryota > Metazoa > Chordata > Lepidosauria > Squamata > Iguanidae > Ctenosaura > Ctenosaura bakeri. The sequence continues at coordinate 143,425 of CAOLHI010002269.1, forward strand.
GGCGAGGGGGGGCTTTCGCATACACACCTGGGAACGGGAAAGGAGAAACAGAACTGTCGCCGTGGTGGGTGGTCCAGCACGCAGCTACCCCCATCTCTCCTCTAACTGAGAGCCCTGGGAAGGCCTCCCCGCAGAACGAGGACCTCTGTTTCAGCTCTGAGGAGGGCATGGAGAAGCCCCACAGCCACTGGCTGCCCTGAGGAAGTGGCCCTGGTGGGGAGAAGGAAGATGCGTGCACATAGGATGATTCCTGGAACTAAATCTACTTAACGGTTTTTTCTGTTTATGGTGGTGATAAGGGCAGGGAGAATCACAAAACAAGAGAGTTCACCGGACACCCAGTGGCAGCCCCTCCCCAGCCACAGTCACACGCAATGTAGTCCACACGGCGCCGTCCCGCCCGCTCTTGCCGGCCTCGCCCTTCGCCCTGCCGCTTTTCATGAATTGCCCTCATTACGTCTGCTGGTGGAACTGCGCTTTTGTCAGCCCGGAGGCGCTCGCGCGGGGACTGCCTCAACCCTCCGCGTGAAGGGAGAGGCCTCTCCCCGCGCCGGACTCCGCGGAGCCCTCCGCCGTGCGGGAATCTTTCCCTCTGTCCCCGCGCGCGCGAGCGAGCGGGCGCCGGGCGCTCCCTACCCGAGCGAGCTCCGCGCGGCGGACCGCGGGGCCCTTCCTCGGAGCGAGGGGGCGGCCGGCTCCGCTCGGCCAGAGAGAGGAGGGGGAAGATCGGAGAGCCCCGCGCTGACACGCGCACAGGCCCGCTTTCCCTGGCAAGGTCCCCGAGGTGGCCTCGGGCAACGGAGGCGACAGGCGGCCCCCCACGGCCCACGGCCCCCTCCGACCAGCTTTGGGCTCCGTTACTGTGTCCAGCTCCCTGCAAAATATCGCTGCGCCCTGCGGGCCCCACGGTTTCCCTGGTGGCAGTACAGAAGGCTTCTTAAACGTATAAATCCTCCCGAACGCCTCCCCGCTTCGTTTCGGGCTATATGAGAAAACGTGGGAACTCGTTGTCCACATTTTACCCTCCACCAGGTGTTCCTGAGATTTGGGGGGGGCTCCTTCGGGCCGCTGAGAAAAAGCGGGGGGTCTACGAAAGAATCAGAGCCTGAAATGTGCCGGGGCGAGTGGCGAGCGAAGCCCTCCGCCTCACCTCTTCCTTGCTGGGAGGCACGCAGCCCCCCTTTTCCCGCAGCCCTACTAGGCCCACCCCCGAGGACCCCGGCCCGGCGGCGGGAGGAAAAGAAAGAAGACGCCCCCGCTGGGGAGAGCAGTCGAGGAAAGGGGACCCGGTACGGTCTCCCCAGCCCGCCACACGCGCCGCCGCCCCGCCGCCGCCGCCGCCACGCAGCGCCAGCATCACCCCTCGCCTCCCCCGCCCCACAGACACGGACGCAGACACGTGCCCACCGGCGGCAGGGAATCCCCAGGCTCTGCCCCGCCGGGATTTTCTCCTGGCTCGGGACCGGGCAGAGCCCAGCGGAGAGCGGGAGGAAAGGGACCCCACGCGCCCGGAGGCCAGCGGGAAGCCCCGCAAACGCCGCCCGCCGCCGCCACGCGCGAAAAAGCGGGGCGGCGCGGCCATTCGACCCCGAGAAGGCGAGCAAGGCAGCGCCCCCTCCCGCCCTCCCCTCCCGTCCGGGACCCGGGCGGCGAGAGCTTCGCCGCCGCCGCCGCCGCCGCCGCCGGCTCTCCCTTTGCCCTCGGGCTGCCGCCGGATCGCGGGCCCGGAGCTGTCCTTCAGCACCTTGGCGCTCAACGCGGGGCCTCCCCTCGCAGCTCCTCGCCGCCGCTTCTCTCGTGACGGGCAAGGGAGCCGCTCCCGAAGCCGAGAGCCCACCGCGGGGGGCGAGGGGAAGGCGAGGAAGGCGATGGGGGCCGCGGCCGCTCCGCTCTCTCGGCAAGCGCGCCGCCTCCTCCTCCTCCTCCTCCGGCTGTCGCCGCCGCCGCCGCCGCCGCCGCTTCTCGGGCGCGAGGAGGCACGGGGGCGCGCTTCCCCTCCCTCCCTCCCTCCCTCCCTGGCTGGCTCGGAGGTCCCTCTCGCTGGTCCGCCGGCTCGCCCGCCGCTCTCGAGGTGGTCCCTGCGCCGCGGAAGATGGCGGCAGAGTGAAGGCGGAGGCGGCATCGGGAGGCGGGCGGGAGAGCAGGGAGGGAGGGAGGGAGGGAGGGAGGAAGGAAGGAGCAGGGAGGGAGGGAGGAGGAGGAGGAGAGCAGGCCGGGGCCCGCGGGGGCAGAGGCGCAGCAGGCCGCGCGGCCCCTTTCGCGCCAGGCGGGAGCCGGCGGCCCACCGGCAGAAGCCCCGGAGGAAAGGCGACTGAGGCGGCGCAGCGGAGGAGGAGGGCGCGCCCACCGGCTCTCCCTGCGCGGAGAGAGAGAGCGAGAGAGAGGCGATCGGGAGCGCGCCGGGGAGGTCGGCCCACCTGCCCGCCCGAGGATGCGGAGGGCCGCGCACTGACGGACAGGCGACCCGAGGAGGAGGAGGCGGAGGAGGAGAGACGCTCGAGCGCCTGCAGTCGCCCCCGCCCGCCCCCCGCCCGCCCGCGCGGGGAAAGGGAGCGCCCGCAGGCCGACGAAGCAGCCGAGGAGCCCGGCCGGCTGGGGATGGTGCCGGCGCCGCGCCGCGCGGGAGCGGCCTCGACTCGCCTGGGCCGGCCATGGTGAGGGGCGGCGGGGCGGCGGCGGAGCATCATGCCCTGCCCGGCGGCGGGAGCCCTTAGCAGCCCCGCGGCGGGAGGAGGCGGCGGAGAAGGCGGCGGCGGAGGAGGAGGAGGCGGCGGCGGGGAGGAGGAGGAGGAGGCTGGGCGCCAGCGCCTGGGGCGGAAGGTCGGCGGCGGAGGCGGCGGTGGAGGAGGAGGAGGAAGAGGAGGAGGGCGGCCAGCGGGCGCTGCAGCCTCTGCCGCCGCTTCCCCGAGGCCGCCGGCCGCCAAGCGAGCGATGCTGCCGCTCATCCCGGGGCCGCCACCATGCCTCCGCCGCCGCCGCCGTTGCTGTTGCCGCCGCTGTCGCCGCCGCCGCCGCCGCCGCCGCCGCCAGGGAGGAAGAGGAGGAGGCGGAGGAGGAGGTGGGGGTCGCGCTAGGAGGAGGTGACCCTGTTGGCGAGGGGACGCGGAGAGGAGCCCGGCCAAGAGCCCCCGACGCCGACGCCCGCCCGCTCCCCTCCGCGCCGGCCCCGGGGAAGAATATGACCGGCGGCGCGTGGATGCCGCCACGAGAAGACCGGGGCGCCTCGTCGCGAGCCCGGGGCCGGCCCGAGAAGCCGCCGTCGGCCGAGGGGGAGCCGCGGGCCCCGAGACGGCGACCCCCGCTGGCCCCGCTGCTCGTCTTCCTCGCCGCCGCCCTCCTGGCCGACCGCCTCTGGCTCTGCCCCGCCGGAGCCCAGCTCGCGCCCCCCGAGGCTGATCGCAGGGGCCCCGGCGCCGCCGGCGGAAACCTCGCCGCCACGGCCGCGGCCCGGGCCCCGGCCTCATCGCGGGAGCCGGCCCGGCAGGAGCAGCGGGAGGCGGGAGAGGAGGCGAGGCCGGAGCGTCCGCCGCCGGCTCGGGCCGGCACCAACCGGAGCCTTTCTCCGGCCGCTCGCGGCCCCCCCAGCTGCCCCGAGGCCCCGGCCTCCCCGGCGCCCGCCTTGGACCTGGAGGCGGTGTGCCGGGCGCGGGAGCTGCTGCAAGGCCCGCTGGCGGCGGCGGCGGCGGGGGCGGCGGGGAGAGGGGCCTCCTTCTCCGCGGGGTCGGCGGCGGCGGCGGCGGCGGGCCTGGCGGAGCACTTCGGGGCCTTCCGGCTGCCCTTCTGCCGGGGCTACACCCTCTGGGACCTGCTGGTGGGCATGGCCAGCCCCGAAAGCCTGGACTGCAGCCTGGCGCGGCTGCGGGCGGACTGGGCGGCCCGGCACAGCGAGGCCTGCGGCTCCTGCCTGGAGGCCTACCAGCGCCTGGACCAACACGCTCAGGAAAAGTACCAGGAGTTCGACCTGCTCCTCGAGAAGTACCTGCAGGCCGACGACTACTCCGTCCGCTCCTGCCTCGGCGACTGCAAGGTAAGGCCGGAGGAAGCGGGGGAGCCGCCGGAGGTCGCCCACCTGCCTCCCGCGCCCTTCCCGCAGCTTGGAAGGGAAAGGACGGGCCAGCCCCCCGCGAGGCTCTCTGGCGCTCAGAGGCCCCCGACCCCCGCGCAGTGGCTGTGCCCCACCGGGCCCTCCCCACCCCGACCCTGGGCAGGGAGGGGGCTCCCGTTGGACAAACTCAGGAAGTGGCGGTCCATCGCTGGAGAGCCTTCCTCGGTGGCCCAGGCCAAATGGCCGTCGCCCCCCGACCCGTGACAGGTGTGGCCGCTTCCCAAGAGGCAGGCTACGCAGGGGCCCTGACGGGGGAGGGCATACTGGCAAAGCACATGCACACACCCTCCAAGAGAGATGAGGGGGATCTTGGGCCCGGCACAGAGTTTCTTCGCCTTCCCTTCCAGGTTGGCTCTGGGCCTCCGTGGGTCAGCTCTAGGCCTCTCCCATGCCCCCTTCTCCCGCTGCAGGTTCCCCCAACCCATGCCGTAGGAACCCTGGCAAATACCATCTTGGCAGTCCTCTCTCCCCAACTAAAACTCCCTGAATTCCTTGGGTAGAGGAAGTGACTAAAGAGCAGCTGCCGCCATCCAAAAGAAAACATCCTTGGGGAAAATGCAAAGCAAAACAACAGGGGAACCAGGGGCATGGAGGTATCTTTGTGGCACATGGACATGTGCTCTCCATGGAGGAGTTCTGTGGAACCCCTGGAGCTCTTCCCATGTGTGTCCCTGTAGTGTGGGGCTGGGGGAGAGAAGTATTACCTGGGGATACCTCCCCCCATGGCCCAAGAAGCACCACAGAGTTTTGTTTCTGCTGCTCTGGTGCAAATCGTCTCACTCTGGAGAGAAGCACTGTCCTGCTTCAGAAAGCGGGGATACATATTTTAAAGTAGACAGTAATATCCGCCTGATGAACTTAGTGGCTGGAATTTGAACCTGGATCCCCCTTGCTGCTCAAGCTGGACCCACTGGTCTTGCCAGCATAACCACTGACAGTAATTAGCTCTAGAATGTTCCCACATTAGCTGGCATTTTGGGCTGTGTCTGCGCCACCCACGGCCACTGGTTCCCACTATGTCCAATGAGCCACAGGAACTGGGGAGGGCAGGGTCCTTTGGGACCTGGAAGGATAATGCATTTATTACTGCCAAAGTTTAGGTGGCCTTAGCATCTCCTGAAGGGAAAAGCACCGGAGGCAATTGCCAAGAGAAGACTTTGAGAGGATCAGCAAATTGCACTATTCTTCACCTTCTAGCCCCGCCCCCACCTGTCTGACCCCCACCCATGGGCCAGTCTGGTTTTGGAGGCAGAGCAAGGGTAGGCCCAATTAATACTTGGGTCGGAGGCCATCCAGAGGGACCTCCAAGCAGGGCTGGGTAGCCAACCCCACCAGGCCAGCCAAATGCTCACAGAGGTGACACTACCTTGTCCCCCAAAGTCCTGGCATTGTCTGCAAGGGCAGCTTGCTAAGAAGGAGCAATCAAGACAGTCAGCTGAGCTTCTTCTCCAAAGGACTGTGCTCCGTGTGACCCGCGGCCTTTCTAGTGCAGGTGCTGGATGCCCACAAGCTCAGATCTGTGCCTGGGTGGGCCTGGCGCACACCTGACCCAGTGCAACCAGAGAAGGGCCCTGGATTGAGTGTTGCAGGTGGCCCCAGTGGCTGGGGGAAATGGCTCACCCCCTTATTTTGTGGGAAAAGGGGAAGCCAAGCCCACTTCCTCCCTGTGGTTTGGCAAGCGTGGCCCTTCTGCTGGGGCCCAGGTATCTCACTCCCACCTGCCCCTTGCCTCCTGCTGTCAGGGGAGGCAAACCTCTGTGCAGATTCAGTTTTCTTTTTTAGAGAAGCATGGAGGGAGTAGGAGAAGACTCTCCCAGCAGCTCCTTTTCCTGACTTATTTGGGCACCTCCACTATAGCCAAGGCTAAGTGTACATGCTGGGGCTCAGGGAAAGTAGGGGGGTGGAATCTGGCAGAGCAGGGGGAGGGGCTCTGTGGTGCCCCCCTCCCCAGTCCTACTTCCTACTGTTCTTTGGATTTTCACCCCTAAGGACTGGGGTTCAGTCGAAAGGGCCCCCTGGACAGCTTATCCTTCCGCTCTTCCAAGTGCCTCTGCTCTTGGTCTTCCTCACTTGAAGAACGGTCTTCGTCCTTGGGCATGCTGTCCCCTTCTCCTGTGACTGGCAAGCAAAAGCAGTTGGAGAGCAGTTGAGGGGTTACTTCCAAGTAAACCTATGTAAGGCTGGATGTTGCAGCTGCCCAAGGCAAGGAAACAGTTTTCTGACCGGATCTTGAGTTCACAAAAGGGCATGACTTAATCTGACAGAGTCGTGAGCATGTACAGAGTGCCTTTGCTTGCAGCTCCCTGCCAGAACAAGGGTTGGGGGCTCCTTCAGCAGAAGGTGGGATTCCCATGCACAGTTGTGTCTCCAGTGCCAAGGTGCCTTGGTTCAGAAAGCCTGGAAACAGTGACAGAGGGAGGCATCCTTGCTGCGGCTTCTCCAGCCCCAGCAGAGCAGCTCCTCCTCCTCCTCTTCCAAGTGTCAGCTCACATGGAAGGAGGAGGGCAAATACATGCTGATGGAACATACCTCCTCCACAATGGCCAGGCCACCCAAACCACACAACCTGTGCAAGGCCTCTGTATGTGTGTGTGTATAACTAGCCAGCTGGCCAGAGAAATGAGCCCTGAAGAAACTAATATGTGGGGTCTGAAACAAAATGGGGGGGATGGACTCTGCCTCAGCCTTGTTTGAGCCTGTCCTTGCACTCACATGTCCAGCCCCCCTTCACTGCTAGTGGTGTGGGGAGAGAGCAGCTAGTGGTTCTCCCAGCCCAGGTTTTTTCAGCGGAGCTGTCCAAGTGCTGTATCCCTTCCCTCACCAAAGAGGCTCAGCAGCACCTTGGAGAGGTCCTGACCCAACCCCCTGACAGATTCACAGGTTCCTAGTGGAACCCCAGCCGCCCCACCTGCTGTCTGAACAGGGAGCCTGTGCGACCCAGAGCTTCTCCTTTGCCTCATTGGCTGGTGCTCATTGGAAGACGGAAGCACGTTCTCCTTACCCTGTTCATCATGACCTCCATCATCATCATCATGGTCGAACGGGGAAAGGAAAGCTCCCTTGCCCTTCTCAACCTGGCCTTGGGGGGGGGTCTCATGCCTCTGAGTAAGAAAAATGGCTGCCCTTTAACAGAGGGGGCTTCTGTGTTTCAGGTTCCTGATGTCAGCAATAGGGGGCAAGTGACTGTGCATATGTGTGTGAGTGTGTGTGTGTGTGTGTGTGTGTGTACAGGAAACATGAAGTAGCTGTGAGAGGTGGGGCTGTGAGTGCCAAGTCCCAGGCTGATCTTGGATGGCTGTTCAGGGACCGAATCACCTTTGTGTCACAGACCCAAAATAGAAGTACAAAGTGGCTGATGCTGCCAAGGACTACTAAGAGCAGTAAAAGAGGGCTTTGGGGTGGCAGGGAGAGCTGAAGTGACAGGAGGGTCCATAGCTTCCCAGTCAGGATAGCAGAAGATTAGTGGAATTGTGCTGCCACTGTCCTCCCTGCCTACCTCTATTTTCCACAGGACTGTTGTCTGTGCAACCTCACTAGAGCCCCTCAACTGGGGAAGAGGGCAGGACCACAAGTCAAGACTGAGGGTCAAGAAATCCCTGGCGGCCTTGAGTGAGCTGAGGACTTCAAGACCAGATTGCATGGAAGGCAGTAGAGGAAGGTGCCATGGTACCTGCAGACCTTTTGTTAGTTATCTTGGAGAAATCATGGACAATGTTTGAGATGCCACAGGATTGGATGCAGGAAAATGGTTGCTCCAGCCTTTGAAAGAGTCAGCTGGGGGCAGAGGAGGGTCCAGGAAATTCCAAATTGGCCAGTCTCTGACTTGGTTTCTCAGAAGGGCACTAGAACAGAAAATCAAGGAGTCAGTTTTTAAGAATATTGCTGGCAAATGCAAAGAAGAGCAGGTACCAGCATAGATTTGTCCAGCATAAATCTTGCTGAACTAATGTTAATCCTTTTCTTCTGGTTGATTATGATCTTAGATGATAGTGGGAATACTAGGGACCAGCATATTTTGACTTTTGCAAGGTTTTGACAACATGTGTTAGGAATCAAATGGGGGCAGTTGTGGGCTAGTTTGTCATATTATCAAGGAGATTCTCAGGTGGCTTGAAGACTCTGCTCAAAGATGGTTCCTCACCTTCCTGGAAGGAGGTTTTGAATGGGGTGAGCTGTGATGCAGAGTGCAGACTTGGATCAGCTGAAAGAGGTACGATTCCGCTCAAAATGGCAGGGCTACAGCAGCATTTCCAAGGGCGGTCAGCCATCGCTGTTGACACCGTTATCATCCCACTGGCCCACTGGAGTGCACTGGAGCTACAGCTGAAGAGGGGCTACATTCCCCACCAGGTGGTGTTAAAGGCCTTTTCCTTGACATCCAGGTTTCCTGCAAAGGAACTCTGTTGGTATTCTTTGGTAAAAAGGGAGAGAGCAGAACCAAGAGCAATTTTCACCCACCCAGAGGTAAGCCATAAGATCAGGGGTCATACAGCCCCACTGTAAACTGGGTTGCCTCATAGGACCAGGCTAGGAGTCATGCTCCTGTGTCAGGCTGTTGTTTCTGTGTGCCTTCAAGTTGTTTCTGACTTATGGTGGCCCCCAGGTGAACCTACCACAGGGGTTTCTGGGGCTGGGAGTGTGTGATGCACCTACGATCACTCAGTGGGTTTCCATGACCGAGCAGGCAATGAACCCTGGTCTCCAGGGTCTTAGTTCAATGCCCAGACCACTACACCAAGCTGGCTCTCCCCATTTCAGGACTGGGAGTTTATTCCAAGCTCTGCATGAGCCCAGAAAGTGATGCAGGTGCAAAATGAGCAAACAAAAACCAATGCAATTTTAGGCTTCATGAGTGGAAGCCTGATTCCCAAGTTACAGGAGGTAAAAGTTCCCCTTTGTCCTCCACCAGTCAGAGTCCTTCTGGAGCCTTGTGTTCAGTTCTGGTTGCTGCACTTTAAGAAAGATGTAGACAGATTGGGATGGGGTCAGAGATGCCCGTTAGTAGTACAGATATCTAGTTCTGCAAGGAAAAATGAAGGGAAGTGAGGATGTGAATTCTCCAATCTCCTACAAGAGACAAAGATGGGAGGAGCTGGATGCAATGGGTTCATTGGAGGGGCAGATTTCAAGTGAAGACTAGAAGAGGGCTCCTGGTGGTGGGAGCGCCTGTCACCTGGAGAGCAGATCAGCTCCTCCTTGCTGGAGGTCTTTGGTCAGAGACTGGCCAGCATCCTTCTTGGGGATGCCGTTGCTCGGCCATTCCTTCACCTAGAAGGAGGCTGCACTGGAGGGAGGGTCTCTTCTCTCCAACTCTATGGATTCTGTTATGTAGCCATGTAAATCAAAACAGGGGTTTGGGGGGCAGAATGCTCCAAGTAGTATGTCTCCCCTTGTGTGTGCATCTGTGTGAATGAGTAGGTCTTCAAGTTGCCTTTCAACTTATTGCAACCCTGTGAATTTCCTCAGAGGTGGATTTGCCAGTTTCTTCCTCTGAAATAGAGCCTATAGTGCCTGGTATTAATTGGCAGTTTCCCTTCCAAGTACTGACCAGGGCTGACCCAGCTGACCTTCCAAGAGAAACTTTCAAGTGGTGCCTTTGGCATATTTAGGCCTGCATACTACTTTCAGTTTGGTTCTATGTGTGGGGGATTTGGGTGTATTTCAGTTTGAAGCTTGAGAACCTTTCTTGAAAGGCCAGCTGCACACCCTGGGATGAAGGAACACAGAACGCACGTGTGATGTCTCTGCTTCTTGGTCCTTGGGCCACAGCAGATTAAAATCAAACAGCAAAACTTACATAAAAGAGTGATAGCCACAGTTGTTTAACTAGTTGAAGTTTGAAAATGCCATGAACAAAACAAGCCACAGCCAGGAGCATGAAGGGTTCAGAGCTCCCTGCTCACCTTCCCCAGGAGCCAGATACAATCCCTCAATGGCGCGTGACTCCTGCAAAGGATCCAGCCCTTCCATAGGCTCTTGGGGTGCACCTGAAGTTGGAAAGGCTGGTGGAGGCTGTCAAACAGTATTTAAAACTCAGCACCTGGTGGCTCAGAAAATATCTGCACTTAACCAGCATTGCGTAGAGCCAGTGGGTTTTTCCTCTTTGTAACTGAGATTATTTTTAATGAGGAAATTAATGAAGAAAGCACAAGAAAAGCAAATGAGGACAGCTGGACGGTTTTGTGGAAGAAACCCCTCCCCACCTCCCACAGTACACCACACACACACATCCTCCAACAAGAAGGAGGCTGGATCCCAGGGATGGGGGTGGAAGGAGGCCATGGCAGGCCTGCCATTGGCACCATCCACCCAGTGGGAAAGGCCTGGGGGTGGCTCCACAGGTGACCTCAGGTGCTGAGAGGAGAGAGAGAGAGAGAGAGAGATGCAGAATAACTCCCTCTCAGGCAGAGGGGGCCTCCTTCGTAGTTCTTCCTGCACTGGGGAGCTGGTCACTCACAGATGCCTACATGGCTGATTTCGCTGAGGCCACCCAAAGCCCACTGACTCCTGGGCTTAATTTCTGCAAATGTTGCTGGACTGTGTGGATGCAAAATACCCAGATCAGGCTCACAAGTGCCCTTATGGTTTTGATGGGGGGAGCAGAGGCCGTGCCTGCTTCTCCAGGTGTAGAAGGACATCCGGAACCTCTCGGGTGCAGCTGCAACCTACCTGTCTGCTCACCTGGAGTGCCACCTGTGCCCAAGCCCCCTCCCCTTGTCTCATCCTCCCCTTGGGGTGCACTCAGGTGCCATCCGGCCTGCCCTCAGAGCACCCAGGACAGAGAGGTTGTGTGCGCCAACACAGGTCACCAGGGTGTGAGGTGGGGCACCTCCATGTCTGCAGCATTTGCAAGGGTGGTTAGGTGGGCAAAGGAGGTCCATTTGACGGGTGTGTTACACCTTGGCTGGGAAGCGGCTCCGAGGAAGGACGGTGGTATTATATATGCACTAAGCACTCAGCCAGTAACCATGACGATTCACAGTGGCAGGGCAAGGAGGGGCAGTCATGAAATGCAAAAGCCCCAGACCTGGGCTGGACCCACAGCCTCTTTTGCTTTCTGCCCCAGATGCCTACTAAGATTGACCCCACACACACACTGGGGCATGAACCAGAAGCTGCACCTCTCCTTCCAGCAAACGTGTTCAGGGACACGTGGCTTCTGGTATCAGAGGGAACAGGTGGTGAACGTGACTACCAGCCATGTCTTCCATGAATTAGTCCACTCCCAAGATGGTGGCTGTCACTCCACCTTACAGGATCTGCATTCCACTGGTCACCTGCATGCCAGCTGGGGGAGCCCTCCCCTTTGTCCCTCCTGGCTTTCCTGCCCTCCACCTTCTGTGGGTCAGCTGGTCCTTGTTCTGCCTTCTTCTCTCCCATGCCTAATTTCTTTCTAAGTCCCACATCTTGTGATTGTTCCTCACAGGGGGGGCTTCTGCTACCCCTGCGGTAATTTTGGGCTGCCCTTTCTGCCCTCGGATATGTAGTTGCTGGAACTAGGCAAAGTGTACAGGGGGCACCCCGTAGGCTGGAGCGTGCAGCAATTCCTCCCCTCCAGTATTCCCTTCTCTTGCTTATGGATATCACTTTGTCAACCTTGTTAAATTTCAAAAAGTTATGGTGCAGAAATTGCCATTTTGGGAGTCTGTGTTGAAAACTTGCTTGTGCATTTTTTCCATAAAACTTTTTTCCATGCCTGACCATTTCCAAGAACCGCACTCCCCATGAAAAATGTCCTATAAAACTGGATGAGACAAGGGGAGAGGGCCTGGGCACAGGTGGCACTCCAGGTGGCCATGATGGCTGCCAACTTGGTTCCTTTAAGAGCAACTGAGTCGATGAACAGCTCTGAGTGTGTGTGTGTGTATGAGAGAGGGGGGGAGAGATGAGCAGGCACTGCTTCACCTGTTGCACCTGCTACCTGTGCACGCTCAGGGTGGGCCGAGACAGACCATTCCGGACCCGTCGCCAGCCATAGTTTCCATGAGCACTGCCTGTCCCGGCCTGCAGGCGTTTGCCACGGCCAGCTCGGCCTGGCTGCAGGGCAGGGGTACTCTGGGCCTGGGGGGGCAGTGGGCTTGCGGTAGCTTTCACTGGCAGCTCAGGAGAGGAGGGAGGTGGTCAGGGGAAGTTCCCTGCCAGCATTTCCTCCCAGTCCCAACCCCCATGTCCGCCAAATCCTCTCAGGGTGCTGGGGTGGGTCACTTCTCTGGGGAGGAGGGCATGGGGCAACGCCAGATTGGGGGAAGGAGCTCCATCCCCAGATGAAATGCCCCCCCCGCTGGGCAGGGAAGACTTCCCCATGAGGAACGTTATTCTGGCCCCAGAGGCAGGAGGCCCAGGCCTGAGGCTGGCTGTGAACTCCCTGGGGGGGCCCTGCCTGCCCCTGGGGAAACCGGGCAAAGGAGGGTGATGGGGAGGAGCCCCCCGACCCCCTGTGTCCAGCCTCCGCAGGCACAGAAGGCCCTGGGCTGGCCTGTGCCGGGGGGTGGGGTGGGGGGACCCCGTGTCTTCCCCCAGGACCAAAGCGCTGGTGGGGGGAGGGGGTGAGAGGGAGCCAACCTCTGCCTCCTCCTCCTCCTCCCTCCCGGCTCTCCTCTCTCTCTCTGACTGCAGCCTTGGCCCGAGCGCCTCTCCTGCCGCTGGGTGGTTGCTGTGGAAACAGGCAGGGATGTCGGGCTCCTGCTGACCTCCCCCTCCCTCCCTCCCCTTCCGAGGCTGCACCAGCCGCTCCCCCCGGCGCCCCCGCCCCCCTGGCCGAGGGGGCTCCCCGGGAAGGAGGGAGGGAGCGAGGCGCGCCTGTTGTGGCGGCGGCGGCGGCGGCGGCGTGGGCGCGCGGGGGAGATGCCTCATTGGCCCGACCGCTGAGAAGCCCCCGGTGGAGCCAGGAGGAGGGGGAGGACGAGGCGCGGCGGGGGCGGCGGCGGCGGTTGGGGGCCTTCCTGACCAGCCGGCCCCCTGGTCTCCCCCCTCCCTCTCCCGCCTGGTGCCGCAGCACAGAAGGTGGGCTCCTCACGAGGAGGAGGCGGCGGCGGCTGAGGCGGGGTAGCAGTGAATAAAGGAATAAACCCTATGCCCCCCTCCCGCCCGACACTCGCCCCTCCCTCTTCGCTGGCCTTCCACTCCTCTGAGAGGTCCGAGCGGCGACCTTTCGCCCCGGCCGCCTCCTGGCTCCTGGGTCGGTCCTTTCCCCCACCTCCTCACCCGCCCCCCACTCAGCGCTCCTGAGGCAGAAGGGGCACCCAGACAGGAGGGGCCCCCCAACTTGCGAGGCAGCCGCTCCCCTGGGAGGTTCTTAGCTTGAGTTGCAATAAAGCCACCGGTGGGGCCCCGCGCTCTCTGGGGCACAGCTCCGACGCTCTGGCACAGCCGCTCCCCAGGCCTTTCCTGCTGGCCACCCTCTCGCCCCTTCATCACCTTGGGCTCAAGATCCCTGATGACTCCAGACCGTCCCTGTGTTCGTGTCCCTCCTCAGTGTCCTCCTTCATCACGTCCAGCGTCCCAAACTGGACACAGGACACCAAGTGGGCAGCATAGAGCAGAATCCTGGCTTCTTGGGAACTGAACTTGGGGTTGGTGCAAGCTTGGACTGCGTTCACTATTTTAGTGTCGCTCGTGGCCTGCTTAACCTCCTGGGCTCTTTTTGCATGTCCCACTTTCAAGCCAGGTGACCCCTGTCCCATCTTCATGAAACTGGTTCTAAATGCAGAACTTTGTGTTTATCTTTGCTGAAGTCCCTCTTGGAAGTGGTTGGCTCCATCCACCATTCTCTCCTTTTCTGTCCTGGTTCCCCCTTCTAAGCTTCTGGAGTTTGGTGTGCACAAGTGTTGAGCTGTCCAGGCCAGGGCCAGTGATATGGGTACGTGCATTTAGGGGATGGCAGGAGAGCGACATCTACTCTGGAGGCCAGGGCTCAAATCCCTGCTCAGCCATGGGTCATCTTGGGCAAGTCACACACTCTCAGCCTCAGCAGAGGGCAAAGGGAAATCCCTCTAAACAAATCTTGCCAAGGAAACCCATGATAGGGTCCCCATAAGTTGGAAATTACTTCAAGGCACACAGCAACAGTGAGCTAAAGGGACCATTCCTTGGTCCTCTGCTGGGCAATGCACAAAAGAGTGTGACACAGGAAGATCTGTTTCTGCAAGAAGCTGCAGCTCTACCAGGATAAGTCCTTCCTTTCACTTCTCCAAAAGACACCAATACAAAAGGTGTTGCAATCAGCAGGTTTTATTAAATTTAGCAGTGTGAATGAAGAGTTTTTTCTGAAGGTTCAGGTGAAATGGAAATGCTTAAATTTAAATGCTCTGATTCATGCCTTTGTTGCAAATCCCTTGGCCAGTGAATGAGAATCAAAACAGGCTGTGAGGCAGCTGGGTCTTGACCCTGTGGCCAAAGTCTCGGATTCTACAGCCAAGAAAGCCCCACCACCACCAAAGACCACCCTGATGGAGGCAGAAGAGGATAATGCAGCAACCTGAAGCACCCTGCTCTTCCACCCCCTCCCCCCTCCCTCCCTTCTTGTTTTCAAACACATTTTATACTTGGAACATGGCAGCTGGGTATGTATGTGGCTTCAGAGGCTCATTTAATCATGTTCCTGTTAAAACCCATTATCTTTTCCTATTTATTTCCAAATAAATAGGCATCAGGGCAGCAGAAGCAACCATTGTTTTATTCCTGGAGTCATGATGGTGCTGTGAACTGAGTTGTGGAACTGCAGATACACAGATAGTTTCTTTTAAGAAAGATCAGTGTTAACAAATGTTTTGGTTTTTTTAAAACTCAGGGAGGGAGATTGTCAGTGGTTATGTGTTGGTACTCAGTGCAGACAGTGGGTGTTACTGAGAAGAATCCCCAGTGTCTGGTTGGCCTTGCACACCATCCCTGCACAAGCAACCCCCCCACTGTGAGCACTGTTGCACATGCAGGCCGCGTTGCCTCCTGAGAGCAGGCCAGAGGTACTGGCATCCTCCTCCAGGCTTAACCAGCGGCATGAGCTCCCCTCTCCATCCTCCTGCCCAAAGGGGCGCACCATGCCTGCCTCATTCCTTCCTGCCAGAGCTGAGCATCGGAGGCCTGGTTTCCTTCCTTGGGGAGAAAGCATGGCACAGCCTTGCTCCCTTCATTCACTTTCTTTCCCCAAAGTGCTTTAACTTTTGAAAACTAAAACAGCAATTTCTGTAACTCACTTGGTACAGGTAGCTATTAAAATATTCTGAATGCTTCATTTTCGTTGTTCCTTTTCTCCCAAGCAAATGAGTAGTAGACTTTGATAAGGACAAATCTAAAAGTACTGAATACTTAGCAGGAGGGTTTTAAAAATGAGTTAAAAACTATCACACAGTTTTTAACGCAGAACCAGTATTCCTGGCACGGTACTCCTGCCTTCTTTTTCAGGACGTAATCCGTAGTACAGAGAGTTGGTGCGGTTTGACACAGGTTGACTATGAGGGTGCTCCCATTCCGTTCTGCGAGGCTTATTTCCAAGCGGCTCCCAGGATTTCTGCCTTGATTTCACATGAGACTGTGCCCTGGGGCTCCTGAGATGGTCACCCACTCAGTGCATCCAGCAGGAGCTTTCACAGATTAGCACCCACCTCTTTCCACAGAAGCCAGTGCTGTGATTTCAAAAAGGGGCCTAGTCCTCAAGGTGCTCCCACAGGACACGCTACTGTCCTGGCAAGGCTGCCCCCCTGACAAGAGCCCAAGGGGTGGTTTGGCAGCTCTGGGGCCAGTTTGCTAATACAATGCTGCCATCTTGTCTCTTCCGGCTCCCCACAGGCTGTCTATAAGGCTTGGTTGTGCTCCGAGTATTTCAACGTGACGCAACTACAGTGCCCTCGCCGGGTTCCCTGCAAGCAATACTGCCTGGAGGTGCAGACCAAGTGCCCCTTCGTCCTTCCTGACAACGATGAGCTAATCTACGGAGGGCTGCCGGGCTTCATCTGCACAGGTGAGCAGATACAGGAGGCGGGCGGGCGGGTGAGCAAGCAAGCGAGGTCCAAGGTAGCTGGCCTTGCTTGTCCCTGGCCATGGCCCTCTCTGCAGTGTGACCCTGAGGGCAGCCACAGGCTCCAGGGGGCACTCTGGTGGGGGGGGGCTGCTCACAGATTGGCTGTGCAGGGGTGCCCAGGAGAGACTATGCACAGCCATTGGGCTCCCTCCACCTTTCTCCCGACAAGGGCCAAAGCAGGTTTCTTGGTCCCAGCGGCCCAGTATGGCTGCTCTCTACCATAGCCAGGGAGAAGCTGAGCTGCACCCCGGAGCCTGTCTGCCTTTCTGCCTTCTAAGAAAGGCCTTACGCAAGGTGGCCTGGGGTGCCTCCTTCCTCAACAGCAGAGACAGCATGGCAACTCTTGTACCAGGGAGGGAACCAGGATTGGCCAGCTGCAGGACCCTGGCCCAAGGCTACTCTGACCCCTCTGAGCCTCCTGGGACCCTGAAGGGAGGAGGCCATTTGTGCTCAGGTGGGTCAACACTTCAGGCCTTCAGCAGGCAGCAGAGAGGACCAAAGCTCATGGGGAGAGTTGCCCCAGAGCTTGGGGCAGAAGGGCAAAGTAGGGGCTTTTGGCTGGCAAAGTGGGGTGGAAGGCCCACGGGGGAGTGTGCTGTGGCCCTGGCAGACGGAAGATTCCCATCCATGGCCATGTGTGTCCTTCTTGCCACTCTTCTGCCCCCCTTTGATGTCCTCCCTTTGCCCTCTCTGTGTTTTGCTGCCGGTCCCAGGGCTGCTGGAGAGCCAACTGCCTGACCAGGAGGCCAAGTGCTGCGACATCCAGTGGGACTCCTGCAGCGGCCGCCAGCCAGAGCGTGACTACAATGCATCCTCCACAGACTCGGAGCCCTTCCGCAGCAGCCAAGACGCCCACCACCGCCACCACCGCCACCACCAGCAGCACTACCACCTATACTACCACCACCACCAATACCACCCCCAGCCACACCCCTCCCTGCTGCCGGTCTCTGCGGGGTCCCGCCTCGGCCATAGCAAGATCCGGCTCTGTGTGTTGGTCCTGATGCTCCTGCACACCATGGTGTCCTTCTCTAGTGTCCATGGGGGTGGGGGCGGCGGGAGCGGTGGGGGATCCGCGGCCAGCGGGGGCCTGAGCCTGGAGACCCTGCCAGCCATGGAGGAGAGCAGAGCACGAGAGGAGTGACAGGTGCACACGTCCTCCCCCGCAAGGGAGCAGCGAAGTGCTCAGGCGGAGACGCCTGCTCTTCTCCTGCCACGGGGCGGCAGCAGCCAGGGAAGCCCAAGGGGCCACGGAGCCGGGCCTCCAGCGGGAGGCGGCTCAGGCTGGGAGCAAAGAGTCCAGCCGGCCAGCCGGGCCCCAAGGGGCTCCTCTGGGTGGAAGAGCTTCTGATCTGCCCGGGGCCCTAGGTGCCCCCCAGCATCAGGACGGCCCGTTCAGCAAGAGGCCTTCAGCAGTGGGGAGGCCAGGTCAAGGGGGGCAGGAAGGGGAAGCACGTGGTGGAGGATGAGGGGCGGCCTTCTGTGAAGGGCAGGAGACTGTGGAACATGAGTCGGAGGACTGCTTTTCTTACGGTGTGTGACTTTGTGGGCATCCAGAGTCCCTGTCCCTGTTCTGAGAGACTTGCCCAAGGGGCACCATAAGTAGCAGCAGGAAGGAGGGAGGGCAGAAGGGTGAGCAGGAGGGTCTTTTCTCAGTCGTCCTCTGGTCCAAACCGACAAGAGAGTCAAGGCAGCAATTTAATGCCCCTCCCTGCCCCCGTTGTCCTTCTCCTCTCTGGTCCTCCTCACTCTGTCCACGAATGTCTCAGGCCCTCTGGGGGCCCTCCCCTTATCCTCATATCTGAACCAGCCTCTCCAGTCTCTGGGCCAGGATCCAGGAGGGGTCTGGGGCTCAGCTGTGCACCCTGGAACTCCTGGCCACCCTAAGGGCTGAATTCTGGGAGGGAGCAGGGGAGATCTGCCCTCTCCCTTGGTGTTCTGTGTGAGAGGCCCCCATCCAGACTGCAAACAACTGACTCAGTTCTGCAGCTCACCCTAAGTTCAGTTCTTTGTTCCCCACCCCACTTTGCAGGTACCTTAGGCCATTACGGGGACATTTCCCTTCCGGGCAAACAGCAGCTTTGAAGAAGTGGTGTTTGTCAGGACCGCTGCAGGAGGAGAAAGGATTAAAAACCCCGCTCACTCACCCTCTCCCACAGACACCAACCCACCCACCCCATGGCCACTGTGTGCATTTTTTAAGGTGCCCATTAAAGCAAGGAAGCATAAGACAAGATGTCCAGTATGGCCCAAAATACTGCTGAAGTGGTATTACAAGATTTTCATAATTCTCTGAATGAGTGTCCTAGAAGGTCCCAGATTCTCTAAATATTTGGAGATGGGTCAAGTTGGTTCCTATGCAGAATGCCTCTGTGTGTTTCCAAGTTTGTGTGGTCCTAATTCCCTCAGTAACCCAGGGCATTTCAAGGCCCTTCTCCCCTTACCAAGATGACCAGAATACAGTAGGGGGCACAGACCTTTTTTGGTACTGACCCACAGAGCAGCTTTCAGCCCCCAAAGGAGTAAACACAATGGTTGGTGGGATCAAGACCCAGGAGGTGCCACAAGGGCTCTTTCAACCACTGGCTGAGATAATGTAGTTCTCCTGACCAGCCATTGGTCAGGTCCCAGTCAGAATGGGGAAGAAGATTGGAGGTGTCTTTATTCCCCAGCATCCACTAGCAGAGACAGTGGAAGACCAAGAGCCCCTGAGAAGTGGGACGGGCAAGACCAACAACTCTGCTTCCAAATGGCACTTCAGGTCCTTTGCCCTGACCTGGGAGGAACGTGCCTGGAGAAGGTGGTGAAAAGCTGTTTGGGTTTGAGAATGCCCGGCTTAGGGGCCTCCCAGGCACTGTGCCCCCCTGCTAAGAACAAGAGCCTGCAGGCAACTGAGTGACCACAGGGGATTCCCTCCCACCCACCACCAGGGTGTGGCCAAAGACCACCCCCAAGAACCATTCTCCTCCTCCTGAGATGTCATGCCTCCTCTGCTCCAGGGCTCAGGCAAGAGAACCCATGCCCCTCACTCACCCTCTCCCAACAGACACCAACCCACCCCCACCCAGCAAGCAAAACTCCCCCAAGAGTAGAGGTCCAGCCACAGCTGGGGGTACTTGGTCTTTCTTTTAGGTAAGAGAGACATGCGGGTGTCACTTGTCTCCTGCTCCCTCCAATTGCTCCAGGAGATTCAACCTCTCTTCCTTGCACACCCGGTGTGCTGCTTTCTGCCAGGCAGACACTGTGTGAATGGTTACTGTGCATGCACACTGCCTGGGAAGGAGCACTAATAAGGCCAACCTGCACAGCAGCAATGGAGGTTGCCCAGTTGGTCTCATTTCATATACAGATGCAACTCAAGTGGTTCAGAGCTGGTGAGTGGAGATGACCAGTGAGGAAGCAGAGGGGGAGCCACCATAGACTCAGCCCCAGCTGAAGGTCTCTTGCAAGATGGGAGAACAGTGTTTCCCCCTTGGGCGCAGTGGGGCATTTTAATTTCATTTTCTTGATTTGCACTTGTGAGAAGAGTGTAAGTTTGGTCCACCACTCTGAGCAAAATGTGGTCAAATGAAGCCGGAGTTCTGTGAAGTCTTGGCCGAAACCCTTAGAGGGAGGAGGGGAGTCACCTTCGTACTTTTCCTGAAGTCTACTGCTGTCCGAATGTGATTTTGGTGCTCTTTGCTGGGCTAGATGTGAAATCCCCAGAACACCCACCACCATCACCTCCGAAATGCTCAGATTCCTTCATGCCTGGTTGCCCCCCAGAGGCATCTCCAACCCTCTGCTCTCTGGAGCCACCTTGCCAGGCCAGAGAGGCCTTTGAAAGTTTGGATGGTTCTGTGGGGAACCTCAGGCATCTTTGGAAGGAGGTGGCTACTCACATGCTCGTCCCTGGTGGGCTCCCAAAGTCTCAAAGATTGGTGAGCTTCACAGCCAGCCCAGCATCCCCAGGCACATTGCCAAGGGAAAAACCAAAGGGGGGCTGGACCCCAGCCTCTCCCTCCCCTCACCCATTGCTTATCCTTTAAAGGAGAAACCCTGATGTTGGTGGTGGTGCTGGGGGTGATGAGAAAGAAGTTAGGCTGAGACAGCCCACTCCAGCCCACTCAGGGCAATCCCCACTTGCTTTCTTTGGGGAGGGTCAGGTAAGAGCCATTCCCCTCTCACTTGGGAGGTGCTTCCAATTTAAACCGCCATAGGCTGAGCATGTCCCCACAGCCCATCTCTTTTTGTTGATCTCAGTAAAGTAGCAGAATGTCTCTGGTTGTGGGGAGAAGCTGCTATCTCTGCTTCACTTGATGCATCTAATGGCTTTGGAAGGATGGTATGTTTCCTGAAACCCCTGTGGCTGTCTGGCCTCTCATGTGGGCAAAAATTCCCTTACACAGGTGGGAAGACATTTTGGGCAGTTGCATAACAGTTCATTCAGTTGAGGGTTGTGAATGGTGAGTTATGAGTGCTGGGTGCACCATTATGCTTTGCAGATAATTGTGCATGCCCATTAAGTTCCTGGTTGTGCATAGTTGCACATTGTGTGTTCATGTGCAATCTGCATTGGCTTGAGCAGTGAAACAGTTGTATAAGGAGGTGGCATTGCACAACCAAAGTGTAACCTGGTGAGGGTAAAGTGACTTGAGACAGGTTTTCCCTTTGAGCATGAGGAGGGGGCAGATTACACTGAGATACCTCCCCCCACCATGAAAAGAGGATCTGGTCTTTTTCCATTTTTATGTCTACCATGTTGCACCATGTCCCCCTTCCAAGAGTGCAGCCGGATCCCTGCATTTGCACAAGGGAGAGGTATGATTGGGCCACAGCCACAGGACCAAGATGCTGAAACCATTCTGTCTCCAATCTGACCTGTTTGTCTGCCATTGTGCCTCTCGTGTTTGTTACATCTGAAGAGATGATCTGAGCAGCTTGTGGCAGCGTGTTCACTCCGATGCCTGGGTGTTATGATGGGAGCTTAGAAGGCCATCCAAGTTTCATGCAACTTAATTTCATTTCCTCTCTGGCCCAATGGGGGCCTCTCACAAGCTGCCCGCTCCCTATGCAAGGAGAGGTTTGCTGTCCCAGGAAGGCTCTGTGGGTGGCTCCTGGGTCAACAAAGAGCCCAGCTGTGGGCAAATAAGAAGACGAGGAGCCCCTTTGAGGCTCTCCCCATAGAGGCACTAGTAAAGCCCTGAGCACCCAACGTGAGCTGACTTATGGCTTTCTGCGCTGCCTGGGTACTGCCCTTGAGTGGCATGCTGAGAGCAACGGGGTTGCCAGGCAGACAAACTGGTGGGCAGCATCTCAGTGCATCTCCTCAGGTCCATGCCTCTATCCCTCTGTGACTGGCCACGTCCTTTGCGTGTATGGAGGGGTGTAGCTCAGATCATGTGCCTGTGCGTGTAGCCTTGGGTCTAGCAGCACCACCAGTGTTGGGGGACCCAGCAGCTACTCTTACAGCACAAGGAGTCTTGCCTTGCACCTGCAGCTCAGAAGTGTCTTCTTCCCAGAGGGCTCTTGAAGCGGGCACTTCGCTTCCCACCCTTGCATCACCTCCAGTGGAGTCTTGGGCACCAGAGAGGAGTTGGAGGGACCCCTTCCAAAGGGGTTGCCCAGGGGCCTCTACCAGGCAGAAAAGTTCCCGCTGGGCCCTTTGAAGTGTTTGGCCAGCCGCCTTCCCTTCCGGCTCCCTTGCAGTAGTTCAGCAGATAAGGCCAAGAGCTGGTTCAGCCCCCTCCCTCAAACTCCCCCCCAAAAGGTTTCCCCAGGGCCACCAGCTCTGAGCTGCCCTTACTCTCTTTTTCCCTTCACTGTGGCACAGCTGCTAGCGCCAGCCTGGGGCAGACTTGGGAGGGAAGGGGAGGGCTGCCATCAGAAGGGCTATGGGGGGGCTCAAGGGGGCCAATCCAGGTGATGTTGGGGAGCTTCCAGGCACCACAGTTCCAGGGCTAAGAGCCCTAGACGGCTCAGGCCCAGGCTGCCCGAAGAGCCTGGCGCTGAGGTCTCCGGTGTGGAGGGATGGTGTGCTCGCAGCACACTTGACGGAGAATGCAGGAGTAGGGGCCTTCTCGGTGGCCAGTGCAGAACGTTTGGACTGGCCCCTTCCTCGCTTCTCTCTGGCGCTTTATAATGGCGGGGGAGCTTGAGGCGGGGAGGCTTTTCACCGGGGTAGTGTTAATTTTTTTTTCCTTAGGGGTGCTCTTTCTAATTTTTGTTTTAAATTTGCTTGTGTGGCGGCACTGAACTTGTTTTATGTTTAATGCTGCTTTCATTCCGTTCTGCTGTGAACCGCCTGGGTCCCTTCCGCGTGCGGCGAGGGGGGGTAATTCCAGTGAACCCACCCACAATCAGCTGCAGGGAAGGGCGCCGGGTGGGGGGGCAGAAGTCACGGGGTGCTCCCCTCCCAACTTCCCAGCAGCCTTGGCCTCAGCCTCCTCTGCCACCTCTCTCCCCCTCCTCATTGGCGAAAGGGGTCTTTTCCCTTTCACGCTGTGTGCGTGTGCGTAAACTCCACTTCGATGGTACTGACGCCCCTCGCCCCACCTGGAACGCAGGGAACTCTCTGCCGCGAGTCGCAGTTTTGAAAACACAAAATAACCGTCCGGGACGGGGTGGGGGGCATTTGGGATCTCGAGGCACCTGCCAGACCCCACAGGGACCTACACAGGCGGCCCCGCTCCAGATCTCGGCCGCGTAGTGGCTTCACTCGGCCACCCCCACCCTGTTCCCCCAAATCCGCGCGCTCAGAACTGAAACCAAACCATCTCAATCTCCCCCCCACCACCGGCGGCGTTTGCAAGGGGGGGGTTCATCTGAAGATCAGCTGGGAGGGGAAAAACAAGACCGCTCTCCTCCCCCGCCCCAGCCGCCACTGCGGTCCCCAGCAACCCCCGCCGTGAAGCGCCCAAGTCCCACTGTCCTTGGCCGAGCAGCGGGGACCGGTCATTTCTGGGAGCAAGCCTCTTATCCCCGGGGCGGTCTCGGGGGAGACAACAGTGGAAAAGAGGGGGCCCTGATTTCTTTGCCAGGAACGGCGCGGTGGGTCCGCTTCCCACGCCGGTTTGCGCACTGTCGGCCTCCTTTTAAGATGCTTGGAGAGAGACCCTCCCCAGGCGCTTGAGCGGGGAGGGGGCAACACGGGGCGGGCGGGCGGGGGAGGGGAGGGATTGCCCGGAGAGGCCAGGAGGGCTCTGATTCGGAGGACCGGGAGGGCCTCGCCCCCTAACACACACCCGCACCCACAGCGGCCGCCGGACCTCAGCCTGAGACTGCGACGCGCTGCTCTGAGGCCCGTCGGGGCGCGAAGAAGACGAGAGAGCGGTCCTTCCCTCCGCCGGCGCTCGAGCCGGGCTGGCGGCGGGGCGGAGACCCTGCGGAGCTCGCCTTGGCAGCCCGCGGCGGCGAGGCCGAAAAACTGGAAGGCGCGTTGCTGAAGTCCTCAGCCTTTTAAATCTTCTTTCTACTCCTCGCCCCCAGCCCCGGTTTCTCTTTCTTTCCAGCTTCCTCTCCTCCCGCCGCCTTCTGTTCTCTCCCCCTCCGTCGTAAGGAAGTGACTGTGTCCGGGGGGGCAGTTTTCTTATGCCATTTTATACACTGTGCTTCATGTTTAGAACTTTTTTGCACTAGTTCCTATTACATTTATTTTCCAAGATGGTTTGACAAAAAAAAGAGGGGAAAAAACCAACAACGACGAGGACAAACCCATGCTATAATTCAGTTGTATTATTAAACTATTATCCTGGTACTCTCTCTGTGTTTCAATAGTCTCTGTACCTGTAGTGCTTTCGGTTCTGTTGTATTTTGGATCAGGGGTTTTCTCTGCTCCTTGTTTAACCCAGTAAAGAAATAAAAAAATTTTAAGAATTGATGATAACTCCCCCACTCGGTCAGTTATTTCTCCTCAGACCCCAGGGAGGCTGCACCCCGCCGGCAGCAAAGAGTCTTCTTGCGGAACCGGCACCCACCGAGGGAGGGCAGGCCCAGATCCACCACCGACGTCTTGCCTTCACTGGAGGCCCCTTGCGCCCACGCCGTAGGAGGGGGACCTCGACAAGCGCAGCTGCAACAGACTCACCCCCAGAATCCAAACCCGAACACCCCTGGATCAGCTCACAGGACCGGGGCAGGCCCCTCTCCCCGCCTTCTGCCGTGGGCCGAGGGAAGCCAGTCTCTGCCTGCCCTCCCCGGCAGCAGGTCCGACCCCTTTCGTTCCATCCAGTTACAGAACTGTGGCTCCCTCGCCCCGTGGAATCCTGGACTGGTAATTTGGGAGGGACTGGCCCAGAAATCTAAGCCCCTCAACTGCAAATCCCAGGATTCTGGAGGATGTCACCAGGGCAGTTAAAGCAGAGTCATAAGGCCGTAACTGGGCACGAAAGGGGCCTTAGCCCCCTCTTTAACCCCTGAAAATCCCTATGGGGGGTCAAGCTGTGTCATCTGGCAGCCAAAAGGGCCCGTGTGATTCTAGGCTGCATCATTAGGAATATAGTGTCTACACTAAGGGAAGTAATGGTCCCGCTCTCTTCTGCTTTGGTCCGACCTCACCTGGAGGAATACTGAGTCCAGTTCTGGGCACTGCAATTCAGGACGGACACTATACTGCCAAACTGGAATATGTCCGAGGGAAGGAGGCCAAAATGACAGAGCAGGGAAGGCGGTGCCGCTTTCGCCTGTCTCTGTTGCAGGAAACTGGAACAGCTCCTGCGCGTCCCAGGCAGCATTCCTCAGTCTCCGGTTTCCCCGGCTGTTTATGGGAAGCGCCCTGGCACAAGGGAGGAAAAAGAGGAGAAGGAGGTGTAAACACAGCTGGACGGGTTGCTGGAGGAAGGGGAGGGGAGGAGGGGGGGATTCTGCAGGGAGGAGATCCCGATGCCCCCCCCCAGGACAGCCTTGGGCCCTTGGGGAGGTCTGTCAGTTGAGTTTAAACTCTTTCAAAGGAATTGTTTTAATCTGTTTTAAAATAATGTTATTTGTATATTTAATACCTTGAAAGCTTTTCTGTCTGTTGTACCTCACCTCAGGGGCCCTGGTAGGTTGGGAGGCATATGCAGTAATGCTAGAAGAAAATGCTAGAAATATATGCATGCTGTGAATGAATGAATGAATGAATGAAGCAATGCACTGGAACAGTCAGAAGGGGAAAGCGAGAATGACCTCCAGCAACACATCAGCCTCATGTGGGAAGAAAAAGGAAATGAGACTTAGCAAAGGGTGCATGGCAATGCCAGGTGCAAGTGTGTCATTCCAAAAAAGAGGAAAAGCAGTCCGGTGGTCAAGAAGGCAGGACCTTATTTGCTATGGGGCACCTCCAGTGAGCTGACTTCCTGCCCTCAATGCCAGAGAGGAGGAGTGTCCCACACACACACTCACCCATACCCACAGATGGCCTGTCTTGCCAGCAGGACATTCACCAGGATATTTGGAAGGCATCCCAAACACACCTGTGCTGCAGACCTTTAAAACCAAGAAACAGGACGCTGGGCAGAGAGAGCTGAGAGCAGAGGGAAGGATGGTGTTTCATTTGCCCAAACCCATTCCATCCAGAGAACACCAGAAAGGGGTACCATGGCACTGCTTCTGACTGGGGTTTGGGGGTTGTGCCACCTCTAACATTCAGGACATCCCTTAATGCCTGACCCACATAGCTCCAGAGCAGCCCTGTCAGAATATCATGACCCCTGGAAGAATGCAAAACCCACTCACAGTGACATGTTCCACCTTCCCCCTCCCCCCAAGGAAGAGGAAGAGCCCAGTGTTGCTTGTAGGGAGGGAGGACAAGTGGCCTCACAAGGGTGGGAGCAGCATCCGAAGAGGAACAATTAAGCACCCCAAAGCAGTCTCAAGGGGCTGTGCCTCCACACAGCAACACATAGAATCATAGAGTTCGAAGAGACCCCAGGGGCCATCCAGTCCAACTTCCTGCTATGCAGGAACCCACATCAAAGCACTCCCAACAGATGGCCATCCAGCCTCTGCTTAAAAACCTCCAAAGAAGGAGGAGACTCCACCACACTCCATGGAGGCAGCATCACGTTCCACTGCCGGACAGTTCTGACCGTCAGGGAATTCTTCCTGAGGTTCAGGTGGAATCTCCTTTCCTGCAGCTTGAATCCATTGCTCCTTGTCCTAGGCTTGAGCAGCGGAAAACAAGCCCGCTCTCTCCTCGACGTGACATCCCTTCAAATATTTAAACATGGCTATCATGTTTATATATTTAAACCTGTATCCAAGAAGGGGAGAGCAGAGAGGCAAAGGGGGGGGAGGATCAGATGGAATCCCCTCACTTGTCCCTGTCACTCTTGTGATTGTGGGCCAGTCAGCTCCCCTTCCAATGCACCCAAGGAAGGCCGAGGCAGGGCTCCCGACCACAAGGGAAGGCTTCCACGCCCACCCGGCCACTGCTCAGGAGAGCCAGGAAGCCAGCAAAAGGGCCCCTCCTCCACCAGGCAGGTGGGGGAGGGTCCCAGCTCCATCAGGCTCCCACTCCTCACCAGGAGGGGCTCTCTGACAAGCCAGCTGCTCATGCAGACGGCCCCTGCCGCCCAGTGCCTCCAGGATGCCATGAGGGAGGGGCAGGGGAGCATTTTGGCTGTGCAGCAAGGGTGGTGGGTGTGTGGCCGGAAGGGCCACAGCCCACGCAGCCCCACTGCCTTCCCCATCAGATGCCCAGCTGCCACGTGGGGAAGAGTGCAGGAGGCAGGCCGAATGCGATGTCTTGAGACCAGAAGTTCAAACGAGGGCCTTTTGGGAAGACTGGTGATTACTTAGGTTTAGTTTGAGGTTTATGTTTATGTTTTCCCAGAATGCGCCCGAGGGAACAGATTGGCACCAGAGCAAAATCCTAATTAGTTAATTAATTAGAGAGGATGATAGAAGGAGCTACACCCAGTCTGGCTGGAGCCTCAGCTGCTGAGCTTTCCAGGGAGCTTGTTAGACAAGACAAGGAAGGAAACCAGATCAAGATCAGACAGGGCAGCCTGCCCGCCTGGAATTCCACCAGGAACAGGGACCTCAAGATGACAGAGGGGGAGGAGCGGGAATCCATATTCTCCTCCATCTCTCTCCCCAACTTGGGCAGGGGCCCCTCTCCCATCAACTACTTGGAATATTTGCAAGACTCCGGCTGGGATCCAGCCTGGGACTTAATGCCTTCGGAAACGAACTGATGTCTGCAGGAAACTGAACTGAGCAGCTGGGCTACGTCCGCGCTTAGCAAGGGAGCCATCAAGTGACCGCTGCCCATAGGGGAAGGGTGCCCAACAGGCGCCCGTGCACTTTGGGCACTCCCGATGGACTGCCAATGCGCAGGGCCAGGGCCAGCATGCGTGGCGCTTTCTTGTCGGTGCCCTCTTAACGCGGCTCCTCGGTCCAGTAGGAGGGCTCCGTGGCGTGGCTGTGTGTAAAGTTATGCAACCCAAGCTGGGATACTGCATCACGGCCTAATGAGACGGGAGGGAGGTTTTTATAATGGTGCCGCTCCCTTTCTGGGCTTCACGTGTTCCATCTGAACTGGGTCTCCCGGGCCTCTTGGAGGCAAGACATGCAAGTCCAAGCTGGCCAATTCCCAGCCCCTGGAATGTGGCATGGCCCCTAGAAAATAAAAATCACTCCCCTACAGGCTTCCCTCAAAGGGAGTGGGAGGCAGACAGATGCATGTGCCACCCCTAGAGGGAAGAAGCAGTTGCGCCCCCACAGCATGAAGAGGAAGCAGGAGCGGCCAGACCTCTCCCTCCCAAGGATCGGGTAAGGGAGCCGCCGTAGCACGAGGGTCCACAATGGGGACCAGCTGGCCTGAGAGCAGCTACTCTCCCCCCCCCGCCGGGCCCAAAAGAATTCACGTGCTCTGGCCCTTCCCACTTCTCTGGGCTCTTCCTTTTCCAGCATTCAGACTGCATTACTGGACTTGTTCCCCGTTTCCCTCAGAGGCGGCCGCCGAGCCCTGTCGGACCACGGAGACCGCCTGCCCGGGTGACGCTGCCCGAGCCCTCTCCTGGGGGCCCGGCGGGCGCCTCTGGGGGAAACGGGGA
The DNA here is from genome assembly GCA_948474755.1 of Ctenosaura bakeri. NCBI lineage: Eukaryota > Metazoa > Chordata > Lepidosauria > Squamata > Iguanidae > Ctenosaura > Ctenosaura bakeri. Next base: position 171,563 of record CAOLHI010002269.1, read on the forward strand.
GCAAGTCCACAGCCTGGCCCACAGCCTCTTTTCTCCTCCGGCCCCCAGCTGGACCGGGACTGAGCTCGCGGCTGGGGCCGCCCGAGCCCACGGGCATCTCCCGCCGGCGCGCGCCTTCCGTCCCCTCGTCCGGCGACCGGGGAGCCTGCGGAAGAGGCGCTTGCGGGAGCTTTGGGCCCGAGGAGGGCGGGAAGAGGAAGAACGGGTCCCAGGCCCGGTGGGCCAGCGTTGCGTCGTCGCCTTGATCCGGAGCGTCTTTGGCCCGGCGAAGCGGAGGAGGCGCAGGAAGGAAGAGTCGCGTCGGGCGCCTCCCCTCCGGTGCCTCTCCTCTCTGCCCGCCGGGTGGCGCTGGGGCTCCGCGCGGGAGGGAAGGGGCGCCTCCCGCCGGAGGACCGGCCGCCGGACTTTCCCTCGAGGGAGCGGGAGGGGAGCGGCGTCGACCGCCGGAGGAGAGCCCCGAAGGTCCCGGCCCGCGGGGTGGTTGTCCTGGGAGCCCTCCAGTCGTTCCCAGCTCGCGGCACCGCTGGAGCGAACCTGCCACGGGTTTCCCTGGCGAGACCGGCCGCTCGGAGGGCTCTGCCTGCCCAGCCTTCCGCCGAGGCCCCGGTCGCCCAAGCGGCGTCCGTAGGAATTTAGAAGAGGAAGATGAGGTGGCCGCTCGCTCTGCCCAGGGATTCCTCGCACCGCCTCAAAGGCTGGCCGAGCGAGCTCCCGGCTCTGCCTCCCGGCTGCTGGGAAGAGAGTGGAAGAGGCCAGGGGGCCGGCTGTGCTGCGTGACTCCCACACCCGCACCCCTCTGGTGCCATTGCCCGCGTGCCTCCCGCGACACGACCAGACCCACCCCACGCCGCCCCATGTGGTGGGAGGGGTGTGGTCTTCTGGCGGCGCAGAGAGGGCCTGGCAGTTCAGCAGGAGGGCCGGGACTGGGTCTCCCCGCCCCCGGCAGCCTCCCCGCCAGAAGTGTGATCAGTATGAGAAGCCCCTCAACTCCTTTTGGGTCAACACGGCGGGGGGCGCATTTGCTGCCTTCACAAAGTGGTAAGCGGTAGGGAGCTACACCCACACACACACTATTATCGTGTTCCAAAAATGTAGCACAAAATGCAGTGTTGCAGCACTGAAACACTTTATCCTAGCATTTTTACAGCAGAGAGGAGTGTTCTTCTGTGGAATCTCACAGTCTACAGTTGGAAGAGGACCCCAAAGGTCTGACCCTTTCTGCCAATGGAGCAGGAATCCAACGATGCTGAAGCACCCTGCCACAGCTGCTGCCCCCCAGCCCCTGCTTAGATCCTCCAGTGGAGGAAAGACCATCCCTTCCCATGGAGGCCACGATCCATGACTGAACAGCTGTTGCCACCTTCTGGAAGTTCTTCCTCAGTCAGCAAAGTGGTAGGGGTAGGGGTAGGGTTTGAGTCCGCAAAGGTCTCTCCTTGCTTTCCATTTGAATCCACGATTGGTTGGTGTCCCCACCCCACTTCGAGAGCAGCAGCAGCGGAAAGCAAGCTCCCTGCTCCCCACCTCTGCCTTGGCTTGAGCAAGAGGGAGCCATTCCTCTGGGTTCCCTGTCACCTTCCCTTCTTCCTTCATGGCAGGCTTTGCCAGACATTTGCCTGAACAAACCCGAAGATGATGCCATATTCTTCTGCTCAGCCCAGAAGATCTTGTCAAGACAATCAGTCCTCCTCTTGGCTTCCGGTCACTTCCCTGATTAAAAGAAAAGGAAGAAAAACAAGGTTGCCTACAGGAATGAGTGTGGCCAAATCCAAGAAGTTTCCAGAATATTCTCTGCATGCTTCTGCGTGCGTCTCCTCTGGAGAGCTGAACCACCCAGCCTGCCCAGCCTGCTCACAACTGGAAGGATCTCCATCCGGCCACCAGGCACCGCGCCAGCCTCCCAAACGGAATGCTGGTGGGAAAGGTGGCAGCTGCTGGCACTCGAGTACTGCTGAGTCTTCCCAGTTGCCCTCAAAAATGCCTCAGTGAAGCCACCATGAAACCAACTGCAGCCAGTTTCTCCTGGCTGCTTCTTCAGCCTGATAGAAGGGAGGCCTCAGAAAGTGTAAAAGCACCCATCCTCCAACATCAGATCAAGTGCATTTAAAAAAAAAAAAGACCCCCAAATATTGTGTGAGAATGGTAACTGGGATACAAATAATATCTCCTGAACTTGTTTCCGAGAGAAGGATACAGAAAGATGACGCCAGGTTGAATGCCCGTGGCCCACAGCTCAGAAAGCGGTTCCCTGAGCAGCAGGGGCAGCCCAGCAAAGAACTGCTCAGGCGGCAGCAAACCTTCCTGCAAATGGACTGGTTGTATTCTGTCCGGGATGTCCTGTCAGAGCCCATGTCCATCCCCTCCCTCCCATGAGAATATTCACACAAGCACATGTGTGTGTGCACACACCCACACAAACAGCCCAGCCTGCAGCGCCCCTCCCTCCTAGCACTGATGGAGTCCTGAATGCCAGCTCTGCCAGCTCTGGGCACACAAAACACCTGAAGAGGATGGTGAGGGCAGTGCTGGGGTGCAGAGGTGAGGAGGAAGCCAAACCAGGTACCCAGTAGCTTCCCAGAGGCTCAGGCAGGTGTGAGCAGGTGGCTCTTTTCCAGAAGCCATCAGGAGAGCACCACAGGGCCCCACCACCCACCACCAAGGTGGCAACTTGTAAGGGGGAAAACAGCTGATGTGGCTGCCACTGAGGAGTCCCTCTCCAAAGAGAGGGGGATCTGCTAGCAGCAACCAAGCAAAAGGAGATGCAACAGGTCAGACCTATCCACCCATGGACTGGCTGCTTGGAGATCTGCAGGCAAGGAGTAACACTATGCTCAAGGGAAAAGCCCACCTGGGGCAGAGTCCATCTTTGTGATCCATTTCGGCAAACTGTGGAATGCCATGGTGGAGTGATGGAATGATGCAGGGGGACACTTTGACACTGCTTACAGGTATGTGTTCTACAGGGAGCCACGGCTGCAGCTGGCCATCAGAGATAAATCCCCACTTCCCAAAGGGAGATCCCTCTCAATGTGTGGAAAGGTGATTTTTACTGCCTTTTAGCCACTGAGCTATTAAACATCATATTTGAGCATCCTGGGATGCATCCCCTTTTTCTCCATGGGTTTTGTCAGGTGCTTTCTGCAATTTGCTTCATTCCACCAGAAAAATCCCCAAAGTCGTGCTAGGGTGACACCTTTATTGAACACTAAATGTGTGCAAGCTAAACTCTTCAAGTCTATTTATCAACAAAAAGTGGGGTGAGGGGAAGCAACTGTACCAGTCCTGAGAGGGGGCGAAGGAACAGTCAGGTCCAGCAGCTGGAGGGGGTTTTCCATCCCCAGGAACATTAGGTAAAAGGCAGGGAGTGTGAACTCCTGTGTCTCCTAGAGCCGTAATAAGCAAAGGAGTGACTGTGTGTGCGGTTGTGGCTGTCCAGCCGTTGGTCTGTCTCCACCATGGCTCCAAGACTGTGGAAGGGGTGCACACCTCAGTTGTTTGGGCTTTTTAAAATGGATGAATGGGTTTGGGTTGATTAAAATCTGCCTATAGCTTGCAGTACTGCCTTCAGGTGCCAGGAACTCCTAGTCCTCTTTAAAGACAAGGCTGGGGACAGACCAGGGAGAGCCTTCTCTTCACAGGGCCTCAGGCTCAGCTCCCTGTGCCGATTTTTTCTGTCAGGCCCAGAATTTTCACGCGGTTGGAGGACTAACAGAGCACAAGAGAGAAGAGTGTGGAGTGCCCTGGTACGAGGAGGGGCAGCAGAATGAGATTAGCAAAATAGGCTCAAATACTAGTTTCCCCTCGATATTTTCCAGAGGCCCCTTCCCCTCCTCCTCGGCTTTGCCTGCTTCCCTGAAAACTGGCAGGACTTGGTGAGAAGGATTTGGAGTGGAAGTTGACCCACTTTTGGCAGTAGGAAGAAGGATGCCTTGTTGCTCTCCCCTCTTTGTACCAGGACTGCCTGGCTCCTTGCCCCAAGGGCGAGGCTGGACAAGCCCACGGCTACTGTTGCTAGATCTGAGCTCTTTATGTAACAGAGATTTGGGGCACAGAAAGAGCTGCTAGACAGATGCCCCCAGGCTGCCAAACCTGAGGAGGAGGGTGGGGACATGTGTCAACGCAAGTCACAGCTGAGACATGTCAAAACTGGTGATCCTGTCTGAATAAGAGGGCAGGGTGTGAACCGAGAGAGGCGGGCTGAATGGGAGGATTCCTTGGAAAGGTTCTTCTCTTCTGAGCAGGGCTCTCAAGCAAAACAAAAGAGGGATTGGTCCTGGATCTAAACGGTGATGGGCTGGGCCAGAAATGGGACAGGACAGGAGGCAGGGAGGCCGGCTGAGGGCTGCTAGCTCTCAGCTGGCATGCTGTAAGCCCCCAGCCCAGATGTGACCCCACCCCAGCCACCTCCCCTTTTCCTTCCTTGCCTTCTGATCAGGTGTGTGGGAAGGAGCCAGTTGTGCTCTGCTCAGTGAACTATCTTCTCTCTCATTCCCCCCATCAGGTTTCCATCCCAGAAGGCAAAGATGGTCTGTGACAGAAGCACCCATCACACCACCCAACTCCTCCCTCGTAACGCCTTAGCTAGTTGGAGGGGGGCTGTTTTAGCAGCCTCCTTCCCCCCACTTGCAGAGGGCTAAAACCACAGGGTGTCCAAAGCCTCCCCAGGATGCACTCCAGCCATGACAAGGGAATTGACATCATCCCCTCTGCCATCACCCCCTCCCCGGCACCTGAGAAAAGCAAGTCCAGAGTATGTTGGGTCCCATGTGTTGTTAATGGAATTTGGGAGCACCCCCTCTCAAGCCACGCTGACAAGAGTGTCCTGGCACAGACACAATGCCCCCCACAAAAAGAATTACCTTTGGGGGTCACAGAGTGCAGAGTCCACTTTGGCAGCCCAGGCCAGAAAACACTGGGAAGTCCAAGGGCAATAAAATACAGGTAATAAAATTTCAGTTCCATTAGCAACAGAAAAGTGACATCTCTTGAGAGCCAACTGCTTTGCAAACCCAACTGCTCCTTTTTTAGCCAGACAACTGTGGATGTTCAGCACCGAATGAACCTTGAACTGAACACTAATGTTAAGTTTTGTTGCTCTTCATTCCTGATCTTCACAAGGCCAAGAGGGGAAGCCTGCACTGAAATCCCCCTAGACCATCTTGACTGACAACATCTCAGCCAGAATGGAGGCTGGTGACTCCAACATCATCACCATTTTTTTCCTGTGTGATTTTTAGCATGCTTGCCTGATGAAGAAGCCAGTGATGCTTTGAAAGCTTGCATAAGGTCTCTTATGCTTTGAAGTTGGCCAATAAAGGTATTGCTGCCTGTGAGTTTTGTATTTTGTTGTATTTTCCTGAACAGCCAACACAGCTACCTGTGAATATTTGTTTTTCTTAGATTTCAAAAGAGTAGATAAATATTTGCACAAGCTGTGTTAAAAGACTGGGAGATGTTCATTGTGGAAATGCCCCATTGCTTCCTGTGCTGATAAAGAGAATCCATGGCATGGACAGAAGCAGGATTTCACAGGATGAGAGAGCAGTGTACTTACTCTTAAGGTTTACATATTCTTTCCAGTTTCCTTTGAAGGCAAGTGCTGAGCAAAGAAACTTTGTTCTGTTAAAATTGTTCCTTTAGCAGTCTCAGAGTGGCTTCCATGCCCTTCCTCTTCTGCAGCCATTAGTCACCCAGGAAGTTTCATGGTTTAATGATGGGGGGGGATGCAAACCAGAAGTGCCAGCCCACCGCACCTTCCCGGTTGGCACCACATAGGCTGAGGAAAGAGAGGTCTTTCCGCTGCAAGATAGCCTGCTTCTGGGGCAGTGAGTGAGCCCAAGGAGAGCAAAGCCACCCCTCAGTTTTGAGACAGGGAAGCCGCTGAGTTGGGTGGGTGGGTGTGAGGTGCCCTCCCTCCCTCCCTCTGCACAAGGAGCCAGAGCAAGGGGCCGGTTGGAGGATGGGGAGGAAGAGGAGGAGGAGGGGGCAGCAGCAGAGGGGCCCGGAGGGGCCCCGTGGGCCAAGGACTGGCAGGGCTGAGAGGCGCATCTGTGACTCAAGAGGCGTTGACACCGGAGCTTCTTGGCAGGCCGTGGCATGGCAGAGCCCTCGGCTCTGGGAGCCGGCAGGAGGCAGGGCTGGCTGGCCAGGGTGCCAAATTGCATTTTAATTAGGTGCTGAAAGGAATCTGAGCAAATCCAATTTTTATGAAAGCGTCATGCCTTGAATATAGTTCTTGCCTGGAAGACTTTGCTGGGGTTGACTTGGAAATGCTGGTGCCGAGTGTGTCTATCCGGCCCTTCTGGTCTGTAGGCCTCTGTGTGCGCATGTGGTGGGCATGGGATGCGCTTGGGTCCCCAGGATGCTCCCTGAGTTCCGGAGGCCCTGCCTGTGGGCTCCTCAACAGTTTCCCCCCAAACTTGACCAGCGTCCTCCGGGGTGCTGAGGCCCTCTTGTGGTCAGGATTCAGGACCTCGGAGAGCTGCTCCAGTCAGGGCAAAACCTACCCTTGAGTCGCCACCCCTCCCCCTTTTCAGACAAGGTGGGAATGCGGGACTCCCCTAAAATGGCGGCGGAGCAACGCCCATCCTACTGGCAGAGAGGGCAGCAGGCCCCCCGCGCCCCCGCAGCCAAAGATATCCTCTCGGGGGGGGGGTTGTGACTTGAGGGGAGGGGAGGAACACTGACCCTAAATCGAGGGCACTACCCAAGGCGCCGAACCCCACTGCACGCCCCTCAAGAGCTTCAGCACCACGGCGAGCTCCCTTACACTGCCGGCTAAAACCCGGGCCAGACTCCCTGCTCCCACCGACCCCTCGAGTGTGGCCCCCTCCTCACGTGCGGCTTTGCGCGCGACCCGCGAAGAGAGCCACGCTCGGCAGAGTCTCCTCTGCGGCGGGGGGGCCGGGGAGGGGTGAAAGGGCCCCTTCCTCCTTCCAGGCCCCTCCCAGCCTTCTCTGGTCGGGACGCGCCGCCACGGGAGGGGAGGGGAGGGGAGGGGAGGGCCCGCCCGCCCGGACCCGGGACTCCGCGGGAGCGCGCGGGCCAGGCAGCAGACGGAACCGGCCGGCCGCTGCCCGAAGGCGCCCCGCTCCAGCCCGCCGGCCCGCCTGCTCGCCCCCCGCCTCCCTCCACGAGGCCTGGGCCGGGCGTGCGAGGCGGGCCTCCCCGCGGCTCCTCCTCCGGCGGCCGCCCTCCCCCGCCTCTGCCTCCGCCTGCGCTCCCCCACCCCCGAGCGGGGCAGCTTCGAGCCGCGGCCGCAGGAAAACGAGAAGGCAGGCAGGCAGGAAGGAAGGCAGGAGGGAGGGAGGCAGGGAAGGCAGGCAAGGAGGCGGAGGCGGGCGCCCGAGAGCCGTTCGCAGCCGTCCCAGCGCGCCCCGGTCCCGGCCCGCCCGCCCGCCCGCCCGCCCGCAGGCAGCGGCCGAGGGAGGGCGGCCGGGCGAGGAGGAGCGGCGGCGGAGGAGGATGCGGGACTCGTAGCCGGCGGCGCCATGGGCTCGGAGCCGCCGCCGCCGCCGCCGCCCGGAGGAGAAGCGGCCGAGGGGGAGGGCGAGGGCGAAGCCGAGGCCGCCCGGGGGAGGCCGGCCGGGCGAGGCCGGCGCGGGGGCTGCGCGTGCGGCGGCGGCGGCGGCGGCGGCGCGGGGGGCCTCTGGCGGGGCGCGGCGTCGGCCGGGGCCGTGTGGCGAGTGTTGGGCGGCTTCTTCGCGCTCTCGCTGGCGCTCCACCTCCTCACCCTCGGCTGCTACCTGGAGCTCCGCTCTGAGCTGCGCCGCGAGCGAGGGGCGCTCGGACCCGCCCGGCCTCGCCGAGCAAGCCCCGCCGCCGCCTCGGCCAGGGCCACTCCGGCCGCCGCCCCGCCGCCCCCGCCGCCCCGCGAAGGACGGCCCCTTCCGCAGCAGCAGCAGGAGCAGGAGCAGCAGCAGCAGCAGCAGCAGCAGGTGAGCAAGGGAGCGAGGCAGCGGGCGGGCGGGCGGGCGGGCTGAGTGGGGGGGAGGAGGGAGGCAGGGAGGGAAAGCTGACAGGTCGGGAGGTCGGCCGGCAAAGCCGACGGGACGGGCGCACGGGCCACCGGCGCCGCGCCTCTCCTCGGTCCGGACTCCCGCCTTCCGGGGCGCGGCGGGCCCTCCTCCTCCTCCTGGGTGGGTGAGGTGTCTCGCGGGGCACCCCTTCCCCTGGCCGCGGGAGGGAGGGCGGGCGGGCCGGCTAGACTGGAGCGCGGCGCTCCGGCACTTCCTTTCTTTCGTGGCCACGGGCGAGCGAGCGGATCTGGGGTGACCGCGCGGCCCCGCCGGGCGGGCGAGTGGCAGGCGGGAGAGGGGCGGGCAGGGAGCAAGACGTGATCCCCGCGGGCCAGCGGGAGGGGGAGGAGGTGGCGGCGGCCCCACTGTCAGCCTCCCCGGGGACCGGCAGCAGCTCCCCCTCTCCGCAGCCGCCCCCGTGGTGGAGGTGGGACTCTGGAGACCGCCCGGGACGCGCGGGGGGGGAGAGGTCCGGTGGCCCGTCGTTTGGGGGCGAAGGAGGCGAAATCCCCGGGTGGGATATCACAAAAAGCGAGCGAGCGAGCGAGGAGACAGGAGCGCCCCTGTCCTGCCCCCGGAGACTGCTCTGGATGCGCTTGCGAGGCCCCGCCGGTGCCCCACGATTCCTCCTCCCGCGCGCGGCCCGAGCCGCCTTGGCTGGTGCCCGCGGAGGAAGGGCGACGACGGGGGCGGGGTATGGAAGGCCTTCGGCTGGGGGGCAGCGGGAGGGCGACCCGGTCCGGATGGCTCTGGGGAAGCAGTCCGGATGGGGCCGGGGAGTCACTGAACTCGCCCGCGCCCCTTCCGCGCCCGGCACGTGGCACAGGGACGCCCCAGGCAGCCGAAGGGTATACCGGGGAGGGGGCGACCCGGTCAAGGCGATGCAGCCTCTTGTGGGAGGACTACTGCCTCCGTTGAATTTCCACGGCGGATGGCGCATCGCGGGGGCGAAGGGCGCACCTCGGGGTCCCCGGCCGGCGCAGCGGCGGTGGGGGGGCGGTGGGGCTCAGGGAGGCCCGCGGAAGAACGGGCCGCTGGCCACTTCTGGGCAGGGGACTGAAGGGGCGGCGAAGAAGCCGTCTGGCGCTGCGGACGACAGCCGTACCCGGCCGGAGGGTAGCTAGAGGGTGGGAAGGAGCGGCTTTGCCCCTCGCCGCCAGCCCAGCGCCCCGCTCCGCTCTGGACCTCCCCCCCGGGATCGGCGGCGGGGGTACCCTTCTTTGCTTGCATGGGAAACTTCCTTCCCTTCCCCGTCCGAGTGCGGAGAAAGCAAGCCCGGACTGAGAGCCAAACCGGCGGCGCACCTGGTCCACAAGCCGGCTTAGCCGCTAGCCACGGTGGCCCTTTGGAGGGTGGCGCAGGTCTCGCTCCCCGCTTCTCTTTCCGTCTTAATTTCTGCTTGTGCACCCCCGGGTCTCCTCTCCGCCTTTCCCTCTTTCAGCGCCCCCGCTCAGTCCCCCTTCAACCGCCCTGGCTCGATCTCCCTCTCGCCCGTTCCTGCCGGAGTGTCTCTCTCCTTCCTCTCCCCTCCTCCGGCGCTCAAAGGCCTCCCCCAGCCCCTTTGGAAACCAAACAATGGCGCAGCAGCTCGGTCATCCCCGCCCCGCCCCGCCCCGCAGCACAAGCCCTTCTACTCCCCACTCCTTCCCCCACTTATCTTCCGTCTACTCTCCCCCCCGCCCGCCGCTGCTGGACTTTTCTCACCAGAGAGCCCCCTTTCGCACAGAGGGTGCCTTTGGGGGCTCTCTCTGGATCATCCTACCATGTGCCACTCTCTCTGTTGGCCATCCAAGGTGGCCAGGGCACGTGTGCCTATTTGTGTGTATTTGTGTCTTGAGCAGAGAGCCAGCCCTTTCCCCTCCTCCCTCCTGCCATTGGTCCCAGCAAGGCCTGGGAAGGCTGCAACGCTGGCTCCAAAATCCAGTAATGCCCCCCATTTCACCTCACTTCCCCCCCGCCTGCCAGGGACTCCTTGGGGTTGGGGTGGCAGAGTGGAGGCGTGGACAAGCACCAGCTCTGGTGGGGGGAGAATGGGGCCTGGGATTTTGGACGTGTTGTCTAGCTGGGCAGCAGCCACTTTCTTCTTCTCCCCTAATGGGCAGCCGGGAGGAGGCCTGGCTCAGGAGACTAGCTGAGGTGGGCTCTCTTCCCAGCAAAAAAACAAGTGTGTTTGCCACAAAAGGCCCTTGCTGTGCTTGGCAGTGGCATGTGGAATGGGGTGGGGGAGCAGTTTCAGAGTTTGGCCTCCTGGACTTCTGTGGTTGCCCATGAAGAAAGAAAGAGACCTTCTGGCTGGTGGTTACCTTGTGGCTGCTGGAGGAAGGGACGAAGCTGAGGCCAAAGGACAGTGTTGGACTTGATCCACCAGTAGTGCACTTGAGTCTGAAATACCTGGAGGGCTCTGGGGAGGGGAGAGAACAACCTACAGCCCATTTCTAATTGCAGCTAGATGAGACCCCCTGAGTCAGTGACTTAAATAGCAGCTTCACACGTTTTTGTTTTTATTTATTTATTTATTTGTATCCCGCCTCTCTATATGGATCGAGGTGGCGAACAACTTAGAAATAGCATGTATTTCGATACATTTCTATACGTGCCCCCAACAAGCTGGGTACTCATTTTACCGACCTGCGAAAGGATGGAAGGCTGAGTCAACCTTGGAGCCAGGCAGGATCGAACTCACAACCTTGTGGCTTGCAGTTCTGGCATTTAACCACTGCACCACCAGGGCTTCCATGTGCAAATGTCATTCAGTCAATGGGCCTACTCTGTTTGGAGCTAGCAAAATGAAGTATTCTGCCTCCACATCCTGTTGCTGGTCATGGAGCACACCCTGATGTAACTGGTCATTCGTTTGCACCAAGGCCTCTTTTGAGCTTCCAGGTTAGCCAGCAGTGCAACAGTGCTGGATGTCTGGCACGGCAGCTGCCCTTTACCCTTGAATGCATGGGATTCTTTCCTCCCTGCTGTGGAATTCTTGCCCTTGGTTTTCAGGGGGAGGTGAATTGAGGACCAGGGCCGTCCATCTGGACTTGGAAACATAAAAGCCTCTCTGACTGTAGATCTGTACGGTCCCCCACCGGGGTGGAGCAGGGAGGAGCTTGGGAAAATTATAGCAATGATGAAATCTGAAAATAAATGAACTTTAATTGAGGCATTATTTCGTGGAAGGGGGGCTTTTCTCCCATGACTACTGCAAATGCTGCCAGGAACAAAATCTAATGGCTCTTTAAAACCCAGACAGGCTGAGTGCCAGGTGTGTGCCAGGCATGCAAGCAGGCCCATGGGGAGGAACAGCCAAGGGGCCTTCAAGCACAGTTCCAATGCTCGGCAGTCCTCTTGGCACTTTACCACCACCACCACCACCGCAAAGAAGGTCTCCCTGAACTAGAACAGGGGTCTGAGTGTCAGACTAGAATCCTAGAGACCAGGGGTCAATTCCCACTCAGCCATGAAAACCCACTGGCTGACCTTGGGCTCATCTCACTCTCTCAGTCCCAGAAGTCCTGGTGATGAGTTTGCCTTCGGGTTGCCATGAGAAGCAACAACAACGAAACTTGGGAAAGATGCATGTTTACAAAGTGCCTGTCAGTTTTCACAGACAGGATATCAGCTACTCACCTTGTGGATCTCAGTCACAAAACCTGGCAACAGTCCTTCCTCCACTCTTGAAAGCAAGCAGGAAAAAGTGCCAGAAAGGAAGCCGCCATGCCCTCCTGGGGCATGGGGAAAGCTTCACCCCTTTGCTCCCAGAAATCAAACCCTTCACAAACTAAGTCACAGCCCACACACCCCTTGAGCCTGTGAGAACCCCATTAACTCTCCTTGGCATGGGTCTGGATGAGGCCCCCGAGGATGCCCTCTCTGGTCTGAGTAAGAAAGAGCAAATCCTGGTTTTATGCCAGGTGGGTCCCAGGATCACCTCTCGCCATGCTCACCCCCCAACTCAGCAGCTTCTTTTCGGCCACCCCACTCAGATCCAAAGCATGAAGATAAATATTGCGCTGCCTCGTAAACATACAACCTGGGAACACCCTCAGACTTGAAGGAAAAGGTCCTCCCCCATTGCTAGGTGGGCTGGGGAGAAGAGGGAGGGCCTTTGGGTGACCCAGCTGTGACTCATCCTTCCATAGATTCAGATCCCAGGGTACAGCAGCAAAGACACAGCAGTCCCCGCCCCTCCTTTTAAGCTGTATAGGTAGGCTAAATTACCTTCCTAGAGTATTTTCTGTGCGCGGGGGGGGGGGGGGTGGCAGCTTCTTGCTTCTGGCTCCCCTCAGTTCCACCCTCCTCACAAGAGGGAGGGGAGAGAAGACCACAGAGGGCTGGAGCAGATCTGCAGAGGTTTGTTTAATGAGGACTGGGCAATTAAGAAGCCCAGAAGAGCCTCTTTCCTGAGTGAAAATGAGGAAGGAAGAGGAAGGGGGGAAAAACAAAGAAAAGTGGCAGCACCACCTTTAAGGCTAACTGGTTTTTATTTTAGCATGAGCTTTCATGGATATAATTCCACCTCTTCAGATGCAGCACAGAGTCATATCAAAGCCTCAGGTTTAAAGCATAGTCATACAGTTGTAGGAGTGAGGCAGAATGTAACAGGATCCAGAAAGGGGCAAATCATGCCCCTTCCCCTAAATTTTCAGGGATTGGGTGAGTTGGTCAAGAAATTCAAAGACACAGCCATGTTACCCTGGACCAGTGTGCAGAGAGATCTCATAGCAACTTTGAGACTGAGAGAAAGAAGTTGGTCACATAAGGTTTCCTAGACTTGCCTCTCCTTGCCTAAGAACAGACCTTTAAGAGCAGGCTGTGAGCAGCACAAAAGAAGTGCAAAACCTGTGGGTGTGGGGATGAGGTGACAAGTTCAGTTTTAATGATTGTCGTTGAGGGACAAAGGCAGGAGGAAAGATGTTGCCGGAAGCCAAGGTGAGCAGATAACCATATGAATGGTAGAAGAGTTACCGGAATGCAGGGTGATGCTAGCCAAAAGGGAACCTTCCTGAGACCGGGGTGTTAAGCAGTGTTATAACATCTGTAGTGTACCAGGAAACCATTGTCTCTGTTTAACCCACCATCAGTAGACTGGAGCTTGTGGGTATGTTTCTAATTCTGCTATGTCTCTTTCTGATGAAGTAGACTTAAGTCTACAAAAGCTTATGCTACCAACTTCTTTCTCTCAGTCTAAAAGGTGCTACAAGATCTCTTTCCATACTTTACAGTGGTCAGTTAGTGTTGATATGTCAAAGCCATAAATCTGCTTACCAAAAGTCAGTTTCCCAGTATTCAAAACCTTCAAGGAAGAGATTCCTTTCGTTATAGGCACAGTATTGAGGACACTTGTATTAATAGAGGTAGGATGTCAATAAAGCCATTGTTTTTGTTCATGTACCTGCTAATAGATTGGAATTTGTGCATATAAGTTTCTCTTTCTAGTCTTCCTTTGTAACTTCCTTCTTCAAGGACTGCAGCCTACAAATCACTTACTGTGTCCTGAAATATTCTGCAACTTTTTTTTCTTTTTGGTGTTGTCATTTGTAATGTCTGGTTTGTGCCCATTAATCTTCTTGAGCAGAGACTGATGTATGTTGACAAAAGCTCATGGAAAAATAAAAACCAGTTATTCTTAAAAGTGCTGCCACATTTCTTTTTCCCCTTCCCATTTCTTCTTCTCTTTTATAGCCACTTATCTGAAAATTATCACAATAAAATTCTCTGAATGGGGTTTCTAGGGATTCTTACAGGGGTTCTTTCAGAGCTTACTTGGATCAGCAAGAGGTGGGGTGATGAGTCTCCATCCTCCCCCTGACCCCAAGAAGCTCCATCCATGTGTGTACCACCACCACCACCACCGGCTGCCCTTTGGATCCAATAAATTTGTTCACTTTCTTTTCAGAGCTAATCATGGTAAATGTGTGCTCTGACTGGGTGACACCAGCCCCACCTTTGACTCAAGGGTATGAAATAATCTGCCAAATTTTAGCTGCTCCGCACTGTCTTGTGGGACTGCCCTACCTTGCAGGATTAGTGTGATCTTAGTTTGTGAGCAGAACCATTGGTGCACGTCCTCCCACAGAATGTGCTCCTGAGATGGAATATAGGAAGGTACTCAATGGATAAAAGTTCATGTGGTTCTTGGCACCCCTTTTCTGCCTTTGGGCTGCATGGAGGCAATCCAGGAAACAAAGTTTGGAATCAGTGCAGTCTTAAACTCCAAGGATTCTGCTGACTTCTTGCCAGCTGTTATTATTTCCAAAGAGTCTATAAACAATATGAAAAAAAATTTCCTAGCTGAACTTAAGGCGTAGTGAGACAAGTGTATGATTTTTCCATCCCCTCTGACTCAGGTTTCCTTGGACTCCTGGTTCCACCATTTCCATTGCAAAACAGGTCTTTCTTGCCTGGAACACTTCTGACAGCAGCTTGCTTAGGGCTGAAAATCACAGGGTTGGACTCAGCAACCCCTTGGGATTATGTGTGCGGATGCCGCGTGATGTGAGTGTGGCCTTCTGGTGGGCAGGGCAAGGTTCCCTCCATCCCCTGGGTCTCAGTGGCATGTCACTCCCAAGGGACTCCTAGCCCACATAAACCAACAGGGTCAGACTTGCTCTGGGCAGTGATCAAGCAGAGAGATCCCCAGCCACCCTGAAGGAGCCGGGCTGGCAGTTCCTCTTTGGGTTCCTTGGCCCATGGCCTGCATTGGATCAAGTGGTGTTTTCCACTAGGGAGCCCTAGTGGAGAGGGAGCCCTAGTGGCGCAGTGGTTAAATGCCAGTACTGCAAGCCACAAGGTTGTGAGTTTGATCCTGCCGGGCTCCAAGGTTGTCTCAGCCTTCCATCCTTTCTCAGGTCGGTAAAATGAGTACCCAGCTTGTTGGGGGCATGTATAGAAATGTATTGAAATACATGCTATTTGCAAGTTGTTCGCCACCTCGATCCATATGGAGAGGCGGGATACAAATAAACAATAATAAAATAAAAAAAATTATCCCCAGAGCCGCAGTCCTGGACCTGAGAGCTCAACCTGACTGGGGAGGGCAGGGGCTGCCTTGGGAAATCCAGTTCCCCAGCTGAGGAAACTCCTGTCCCTGCCAGCTCAGCTGCTCTGGCCAAGAAGACACCTATTGCTTGCTTCCAACTGTGGCTGCAGTTCAGCTGCATTCTCTGTAGAAGGGGAAGAGGGGCAAGGGGTCTCTGCTCGTCTTTGGAGAATGCGCAGGGAGCCTCCGACATGGAACTGGGCCCTCAATTTTGCAGTGCCTTCATGGGCTTCTTGTTTGTTTCTGAGCCAGCAACTAGTTGTTGCTTTGCCTCTCCCAGGCGTGGTACCTTGCAGAAAATAAGGAGACATAGATATATACTTGTGTGTTTGTGGGGACAGGGTGATGTAATGGTGTGCACACTGGACTATAACCCTGGAGACGGGGATTTGATCTGATTCCCCTTTGCTCAGCCAGGGAAAACCACTGTGTGACCTTGAGCATATCACACACTCTCAGCCTCAGAAAATCTTGTGATAGGTTTGCCTTAGGGTCATCGTAAGTCAGAAATGACTTGAAGGCACACAACAATAATTTGTGAGGAAGTTATTTTTCAAACATGCTTCTGCCCCCCTCCAAGATTACAATGACAAGGACTTTATGAGGTCAGGTTTACCAGTTGAGGACCCCCCCCCCAAGAAGAAAAGCCTCAACTCCTCAGTGCCTCTGCCAGGTTCTAAGTTCTGCTCCCATTTTCACAAGAAAAGCTGAAGGCGGTGTGTGAGGGAGACACAAATTTTAATAAATTAATTATGCTTGACAGTTTGATTTACTCATTTACCACATACAGCCTCCAGTCTCTTCTGTCTTTCAGCCTCTTAACTTTTTTACTTCTTTTCTTTTCTTTTGGCTTATGGCAAGGTAATAGCAGCCTGCATTTTTAGAAAAGAAAAAAAAATGCTATTTGCAAACTGCATCCCTGATGGTAGTCCACATTTCCTTTGCTTCAGTCTTAGTTGGCCAGGGGAGCCGGGTGGTCACAAGTTTTAAGACAGTTACCCTCAAGTAGCCCTGTGAGACCACAGTCATCCATGTCTGCATGCGTGTGCGTGTGTATCTGCTCCCCACTGAGGGGGAATGGGTCTCTCTGTGAGGGGAAAATGCTGTGCACCTTCCCTGACTGTCAAAACTCCTGTTGCTGGGGAAGGCGGCCTGTGTGCTGGGCTTGTAATATTTCCCTGTTATTAATCTTTGGCAAAGGGGGAGCTGGTAGAAGTCAGGCAATAGCCCCCCCTCCTTCCCCAAGCAGAAGGAATGGTGGGCCACAGTCTCCATCCCACCACCTCTCTTGAGCTGCTGGCCCCCTCTATGGGGCCTGACCTTCTTTCCTGCAGTTGGCCAAACTGGGAGACCAAAGTCCTTCCTGGCCAGCAGTGGCCTGAGAGCAACCCTGCATCCACGCTCCATTGGGGGCTGCTGAAACTCCTTTGGCTTCTCAGGAGAACAAGGGGCTTTGACGGAGCTCTCTGAGGTTCTGATCACACATGGGTGGAGTCGCAGAATGTGGTCTAGCCATCTAAAGCTCAGAGGAGATCTCCTCGTCCTTCCGCTTTGGGCAGACCCTGTGCATCCACCACATATGGAGAGCATTAGCAGCCTTCCCCATAGGTGGGACCTAGGCTGCCATGTCACTGGCAGGGAGTAACTGCTGGTCTCTCTCATTCATTGCACTGAAAAGTGTGGCTAATTGGCTGCAGAGGGAGGTATCACAGTTGAAGGGTTCAGTGGGGGTCGGGGGGGGAAATGGGGGCCTATTGAGAGTGAGGCTTTGAGGCTATTGCCATTTGGGGAGGCAATGGCAAGCTCAGGTGTTCCCCTGCTCCCCCAGCACAGCCTTTGGTTATCCCAGGACCTTTGTGGTGGCGTGCTTAGTCCTGGGTCCTGATCGAGGGCATCCTGCTTGCGGGACTCCTTGACCTGGGGGTCAGGGTGAAGGCCATCTAGACTTCTCCTTCTGAGGCCTCACAGGAAACATTGGGCACTCTTCTGAGTTGCCGGGCACTGGCTAGAAGGCCCCATCCTGTCCTTCTCTTGGGTTGCTTGCTTTGTAAGAATGCATTGAATTTCCCATGGAGGAGCTCCGTTCTGATGGGATGTTTCATTCTTACTTCTGTGGTCTTTTACTTCTTTCACGTAAACCCCAAACGTCTTGGACTGATCTTGTGCACACCTGTGGATTTGCATCCCCTGCCAATAACTTGTTGAATCTAAATGTGGCTGAGGAGGAATTACCTTTTGAAACAGCAGACATTTTGTGCCCTCGGCATAGATGGCTTAAGCCAGGAGTTACCTTGCTTCCCCACCCCTCCCCTCCCCTCCCCTCCCCTCCCCTCCCTCTCCTCTCCTCTCCTCTCCTCTCCTCTCCTCAAGATCTGAGTCCATCTGTCAGGGTCTCACCCAAGCCAGCCACCCTTTTGTGCTGCTGGGTGAACAATGGCATTTCTTTGCCTGCCAAAGACTGTTTCTCTCTGATGCTTCTGTATTTCTGTGTGGATCCTTCTCTCGAAAGTGCTCCATGCAGGCTGATGTGGGCTGATATGGGAGACTTTGCTCCCAGGAGGGGCTTCTTCGCAGCATTCCTCACCCCCTCTGTGCAGTTTGAGCCTCCAGGGTCCTTGGAAGGCCTTTCTCGCCAGTAGTCAGAGAGTTTTCTTCTTGCCAGGGCTGCTTCACCATTGTGCCTCTGAGCCACCTTTGTTTCCGGGACCAAGAGCAGCCAACTGACAATCAACTGTGGCAGAGTCCTGATCCCTCCAGATTATTTGCCCCGGAAGTCAGGGGGCAACCAATCAGGTGCCGTGCACCTCTTATCACCTTGAGATTGCTCAGGCTGGCAAGGGCGCCTGGCACTTTCCCACCCACTAACCTTGATAATCTCCCCGGCTGCTGCCTCCACTTAGTCAAGAGGGCTGGCAGTAATTGGGAGCAGCATGGCTCCCTGGTTCTCATTATGAGTGGCAGGAATGATGCAAACTTTGTTTTCAGTGCTAACTTCAGACTCTTTGAGGTTTGGTTGAAAAACTTCAGTGTAACCACAAAAAAGCCAGTGGGTGCATAACTGAACAGGTGGAACAAATTTGTTCAGTCTGTTACTAGCAAAATGGCAACTTGCGTTCAAGTAATAAATCATTCCACAGTTCATTGTTCTTCAGCTGCAGGAGGGACTATGGTGGTTAGCAGGAATCTAAAAATATCTACAAATCCAAACGCTGATGGCAATGGCAGTGTGAGTGACACTGACTGGAGAAGTTGGCACCTAAGGAGATAGCTGGGGTGCAATGTGGGGTGACGCGGTGACAGGCTGGTGTCCCATGGCATAGGCAGGACCTCAGATGCCTGGCTATAAGGGTCTCTTCTTGTGAGCCTGGTTGGCAAGGAGGCCGGCCAGGAAGGACAGGGACTCTCTGAGAACCTGGGGGTGGGATGGAGAGGGAAACGTAGGGATCATCCTGCCGAGCAAAATGCAAAATGCCTGAACAGGCAGGACAGTCCCTTGCAGCCCCTCGGACACAGACCGGACTCTGGACTGCCCCCCTGGAAGGGAGGCCCACTGACAGGAATGGCTTCTCTTTCCAAGTACAAGGGTGGAGGATCACGCTCGGACACACTTAAGCATTGGGGACAGAATGTGGGGAAATGCTGTAACACTAGGGGCTAAATGGCTGCATCCAAAGTACGCCTGACCACAACGCCAGTGGCCCACCACTTGCCAGCTTCACTGATGCCCATAGGAGGGCCCTCTCTGCTCCCTTCTCCCTCTAATGCAGCTGCTTCCCCAGGCTTTGGCAAATGAGCCTCTGTTGGGGGTGGGAAAGTGCCCCCAGCTGCCCTAGGTCAGTGAGACCACCTCCCGTGGCCAGTGCCTGGTTCCCGCCGTCACTTGCAAGAGGAGCCGGATGCATTTGGAGGAAGGGGTCCAATAAGGACCCTCTGCTTTGCAACCTCCCTCTCATGCAGAGGGGCGCAGCAGATGTGAGTCTCCTGGTGGTGGTCCAGGTGGCTCTGCATGTACACACCCTCACGCGTCGTAAATGCTGGATAGCCTTCAACTATTTCAGCAAACTTTTCTGGGCCTGGAGGCAGTTGTTAGCCTCAGGCCAGCACCCTGGTCATGACATCCACACACACAAGTCACATTACACACACCAGGTAGATTATTCACCGTGGCACAAGAGGCATGTTCTGTTGGCAGCGGCAGGAGCAGAACTGTGCCTATAGCAACATAAGAACCATGGACTCTGGGAGCTGGAAGGAACCCCGGACCATTTGGTCCCACTCCCTACCAGTGACAGAGTCCACGGCTGAAGCGTCCGTGGGAAACGCCCACCCGGTCTCTGCTTAAAGACTCCCAGAGACAGAGATCCCGCTCACCGACCTCCAAGGCATTCACTGTGGCTGCACACTGCCCTTGTGCGTTGTGGTTGTGGTTGTGCACTGTGCATTGCACAATGGCACCCAGTCACTCACAGGTGTTGCAGTGTTGCTGTTGCACAGTGCCAGTAGTGCGCTATCTCTGCTTGCAGATATTTATGCTGTACTGTGTGGATTTTAAGACTTCAGCCTCAGTAAAAAGGGACACTTGACTCCATGGGGCTTTGTGGAACAGTGGACCTACCAAATTTGCATGGATTCAGTGGGTCTCCTCTGGTTGGGGTTGGGGTCTGCTGGTGGATGCCTTCTGCTCTGCCTTTTGCATGCAAACGCAGGTTCCTTACATGTTATTTCCTGGCATAAATGTTCAGTAATCAAAAGCAAATGAAAGTGATCCTCCGGGGACTGTAAAGGCTGTGTTGGCCCGCTTGCACAACGCGGTGAGTAATGCCGGGTGGAATGTGTCAACCAACACTCAGGTGTTTGAAAACAAGGCACTTGAAGTTGTGTTGGAGAAACAGTGGAGGGAGACGGAGGGGGCCGTTGTTATGACATGCCACTGGGTATCATGTCTGTGCAAAGACAGGAACAGCTTCTCTCTCTGCAGTCCTCCACAGGCTGCTGAAAACTTCCAGATGCTCTCAGGGTTCAGGAGGTGCAGCTGATCTGCCTTGGATGGAACTCTGGGACTGCCAAGGGGGCTGGCTGGTCTCGTGGAGCACCTCCCAAGGTCACACCATTGCCACATGCCTCTAGGTCCTCTCCCTCTGCCATGTGGAGATCCTCTCCTGGGTTCTCTTGGCCACATGTATCAGCAGAGGAGGTTTGTCACCACTGCCTGCCACTGAGACTTTGGGACTTGCCCAAAGACATCCAGGGCTGAGGAACTATCCTGAAGCCCTGGCCCGACAGACCACCAGACCACCTGGCTCACACACAAGTTTCCCATCATTGTTCTTATTAATTAATTTACATCCCATTATTTCCCTAAAGTAGGACTCAAATCAGCTTACAGTCCAAAGACTTACAGGGCCAACTGGGTGTTGTCCAAACCAGTGTAGGAGGCCCTGGGTTGGGAGGGGCAGATCTAGAGTGGGCCAGTGGGCAGTTCCTAGCAATTCAGCACAACCAACCGGGATGTGTCTTTTTAAAGCAAGACCCTCTCACCCTTGGCCTTACATGGACAGCTTGGATCCCAAGGGCCGTTATTTTTCTGCTGCTAATGGAGTCAACATTTGATTACCTGGATTCTGCTGCTCTTTGTTTTCCAGTCCCCAGATGGCCAAAAAACGGGGGAATGGCCCTTGCCTCATTGATATCCCTTCAGAACTTCTTAAATGACAAAAGGAGTGACATCTTAGGACAAAATGTAGGCCTGTGACTCTAACATCATCATTTTTTCTCCTCTGTTATGATCTTTAATGCCTTTGCCTGATGAAGAAGTCAGCTGAGCTTCAGAAGTTTGCATAATGTATTTTGTGCTTTTTTAGTTGGCTGAATAAAGGTGTCGCTGTGCTTTGTGGGTTTTGGATCTTGCTTCACTTTCCCTCTCATTACTTTGAGGGCCATCCTCAGTATAAACAGCACCCAGTGCTCAATACGGGGTTGAAGACTGGGAATGCCCATTAATACCAGACCCCTTGCTGTATGAAGAGGAGGTGCTGGGAAGGCCATCTGTCAGCTTGCAACTTCTGACCATCCCATGCAGAGAACCAGATAGAGCGGGTGTCTGCATGTGGACCCAGGAGGTCTCTGGCCCATCTTGGCTCTTGCATAGGAGGGTGGCTCTCTGTGGCTCCAGAGGGCATGTGAGAAGAGAGAGTGGAGGCTGCAGAGAAGCAGACCCTGGCTACTCAGGAGGAGAACCATTCTGGCTGTGGAAGCTCTTCTGTCATGTAATGAATGGCCCCAGGGGGCAACCATGCAAGGCTTCTCCCTGGAAGGGAGCTGGGGGGCTTGCACTGAGTCCCAACTGCTCGGACTGGTTGATCTCCAGGACTGATTGATCTCCAAAAACTGGCAGCCCTCTCTGTTATTCCTCCTTTCTTCCTGTCTGTCTTTTCTTTCTCCCAGGGTTGGGAGCTGATCCTACTTAAATCCTGAGGTGACTCTGGGGAGGATGAGTCGGGTCAGTGTAGAACATGCCATGACAGCAGAGACAACTATGCATCTGTGTCCAGCCCCTTCCCAAAGCTGACATGGGACTCAGGGAGGTCAAGAGGGTGGATTCTTCTGTGGGGCTTTACCTGCCCATTTCAGGATCACTTCCAGGTTGCAGGGGAGCGAAGTTTGGATTTTGATCACGACAAAGGCACCAGGGACTTCGGACTGATACCCGGGACACAATTCCCAATAGAGTCTCCTTCCCTGAGTGTCTTTGAAAAGAGGCCAGGAACTCCCTGCTGATGGGAACACTCTAGCTGGAGATCCTGCACT
This sequence comes from Ctenosaura bakeri, assembly GCA_948474755.1. NCBI lineage: Eukaryota > Metazoa > Chordata > Lepidosauria > Squamata > Iguanidae > Ctenosaura > Ctenosaura bakeri. Next base: position 193,418 of record CAOLHI010002269.1, read on the forward strand.
GGGCAGCGGTTGGACCCGGCAGCCCACGGGGCCCCTCCCCACTCTGGGGTTATGTGAGTCTATGACTCCTGGGGCCACAAAGCCTTGTCTGCTCCATCCTGCTCTTTGGCTGGGTTGGCTGAACAACGTGATGAAGTCCTGCCACTGGTGGTGCCAAGGAAACCCAGGCAGAGAGTGGAAGGAGGGTTTCCTAGGAGCCTACATCTGCTTCAGGTGCAGAAAGCTGCTGAGCTTTGGGATGTGAGTGCACAGGTATTGCAGGCCTGTGTGCCTTCTCTTAAGCCGAACATTCAGTGCTGGGGCTGAGTTCATTCCATTCACAGTAACTTGTCCTTTGGCTGCAAAGTCACTTGGTTTTTGGCTTGGCTTTTGTCATACATAAAACATTTTTTATTCTTCGGGACTGTAATCCTTTACATTGTTTATCTAAGACTTTCCTTAGATTTCCAAACATCACTTTATCCTCTTTAGAAACAAAACACACAGTTGACTCACAATAACGGCAGGTTCAGATTAATATCATGTTTCTGGCTTCCGTGTCTACATGAATGGCTCATGTGGGCTTTGGAGTGGGTTCAACATCACAACAGCGCCAATGGCCTCCAAAATGGTGGCAGGAGAATGGAAAGATGCATCCACCAGAAGCCATCTTTGGGTGCAGCTTCCTCCCTCTCTCCCTTTCAGTCATTCCCAATCTCTCCCAATTTCCCTCCCCATTTGCTTCCACTTTGCAAAGAGAGGGACCTATCACAGGAATCCAGCTCAGGATGTCTGCTGCTAGATAGGCTCTGTTTGGCTTATCTCGGGCAAGGAGATTTTAAAACAGTTTCTTTTCCAAAAGCATGGCAGAATCTTTAGGCCATCATGGAGCAGCAACCTCCAATGGAGTTTTCATTGTGTCACTAACCAAGTTTTACTGGGAATTGCTCTCCCCCCACCCGCATGGCTTGTTATGTAAAATTGCCCTGTAATAAGGACAGCTGTGGCCCAGCTGAGCTGCAGAGAGGAAGACATCTGACTGTTCAGGAGTTCAGCTCTGAAACGCGAACTGGTTCAGGCCATCCCAGGCTGCTGTGCAACATCTTGTCCAACATGAGGATCAGTTGTTTGGACGGATGGAATACAGCTGGTCCTCCTTCCAGAAAGGAGGGAGTTGCTCCCCATGGGGCCTCCTTCCTTGTGGCCCTCCTGGCAGAGGCACAAGGGGAAGATGCAGAACCAGTAAATAATTTCTAGGGTCCTGTCCAAGGACCCAGTCCTCCTTTCTTTTCTCTCTGCTTCTTAGCACCCTTTTGCCCTGGGGCGGTGGGAGCCCCCTTCATTAGGCCACAGTGTTTGGCACCAGAGAGTGAGGGAGGGGGATCTCCTGGCCCTTGGAGCCCCCTGCTTCATTTCTCCAGCAGGATCTCTGTTGCCCAGACCAGTCACACTGGGAGGGGCCCTGGAAGAGCTGCCCCAGGGCAGCCGCCGGTCCCTTTCCCTGGTCCTCAGCAAGTCAGGTAGGATTTTCTCCAAGTCCCTAACAGCAGCGTCTGGAGAAAAGAGAGAGAGAGAGATAGCATCCATCTCAGCAAGTCTTCCACAAGTCTCATTTCTGCTGCACGGCCTTCAGCAGTGGGGGAAGGCTAAAGGGGAGTGATCCAGCTGTGGAATGGGCATAAAGGGCCAGAGCCAGGGAAGGTGGGCATCAACAGTGGGGTTCCTCCATTCCCCCAACCCAGTGAATGTGTCTGTACTTCAGAGCACCTACTCATGTGCTGCTCCGTCCCTCCTATCAGTTTCCTCCCTGAGAGGGCATCCATGGCCATAAGCAAGATGTGCCATTGTTGTGGCAGAAGCAAAGGCCCAATGATTCTCGGGGAGGGGCGTGAGGGGCCCATAGCAGGCCCTGGGGATACACGCAGGCCTTGCTGTGCACCCCAGGGTTGTTGAGGGAAAGGCAGATTTGGGACCCTCTGCCGGCGTTCAGCCCCATGGCTCTCCCCCAGCTAACGTTGTTTGGGTGTTGCCGCGCTTAGCTGCAGGTGGTGGTGGAGGAGGAGTGAACTTGGGGCGGAGTGACCACCCTTAGGGGATTGCACATTCCTTGCCGCTGAGGTATCCTGCACTGTTTGAAACCTTACACTCGCTTCAGCACCTGTGTCATGAGTTTATAGACCACGATGCTCTGAGTTGTAATCCATGCGCTCCCAAATAAATGCCTGTGCCAAACAATTGCTGTCCTCTGCTACATCATTTAAGTCTGGGTTGTGTACTTTCTGACTGGAGCGCTTCCAGTGCTTTGGCTGTCAAGAGCCCAGGAGCAGTCCGTGGCCACCTCACAAGGCCTGGGACTGAGAGAGTGAGCTGGCTGCTGGCCACTGGCTGCTGTGGGGTTGGAGCCAAGGGGCCAAGAGGGAGCAGAGGTGCTCCTGTCAGAGCTGAAGGGGGAGAAGGGGAGGGGGCTAGGACTGCCCTGTTCCATTGCAGCCTTGAGGTTGCCAAAGTGGGCCAGAAGGGCTTCTGCCAGGACCGGCAGGGGGGACAGATGGCGTTTTTCCATCAACCCCTTGAATCCAGCTGGTGGCAGCAGCAGAGCCGTTTCTCTTGTTTCTTCCTTGGAAGTGCTCGAGATCAACTCCACACATTGCACTGGATTTCTCTCCTCCCATAACTTGCTGCTCCCCAGAGATAAGACCCACCCGACCCTCTCCCTGGCTGCCCTCCCCCACACTCTGTGCACTTTCGCCCCTCCTGCCCTTGGAGGACTCCTAGAAATGCTTGCCCCGGTTCCCTATGGTGTGTGAGAAGGTGAAGGGCTTATCTCTGGCTTGCGTTTTCAAAGTCCAGGCACAGATGTTGGTGGGCTCTGGATAATAATACTGTAGAGCAAGTTTACTCATTTGAACTTCCACGTATTAGTTTATAGAAATTCACTGTTGTCTTGGGTGGCTCTTTGGACTACTGCTGCCATTTTGGCCCCATGGCTCCTGCCAAGGCTTGCTTGTTTGCGGTTTGGGTTTTTGTTTTTGTTTTTAACCAAAGCAGAGAAATCCATTCCGGCAGCTCTAGAATTATTTGAGAGTTAGGGTATTTTATTTAGGGCTTTAGTCAATTAATCCAGGACTCAGCCTGATGCCCTCCCCCTCCCCTTCCCTCTCCTCAAGTTTCTCTCTGGGACCTAATTTTGGTCTGGAGCCTTTGCCCGCAGGTGGAAGGTTTCTAAGTGGGAGAAAATGTGTATCTGGTTTAGCCTCTGTTGCTTGGGTGGCTTGGGAAATGGCAGTTAAGACTCTGGCTCGGTGTTGCCTTTGCTGACGTTGCCCTATTGGGTTGGGCCTACACCTGTGTGGGAGTGATTGGGTCATCTTAAAAGCTCTTGGCCAAGCCCAGGAGAGGCAGACTCTGTGGGCCCTCCCCAGGGTCTTCTGGATCCAAGGGCTTGCCTGAGACAGAGAGATAGAAGACCTTTCTGTCCTGGGGAAGGGAACAGCCTACGTCCCATTTGGCCTCCCTTTTGTGCCACCTAACTTCAGGTAAACCATGTCTCTCACCTGGCTGTGCCCAGGCTTAGCAAGGCCCTCACTGGGATGCCTCTGCCCTGATGGAAGGAGGAGGGTTTAGGGCCATCCTGTGTCCCAAAAGATCATAAGCTGAACATGAGTCAGCAGTGTGATGTGACAGCCAAGAAAGCCAATGCAGTTCTTGGTTGCATCAATAGGAGTATGGTGTCTAGATCAAGGGAGGTAATGGTACCACTCTATTCTGCTTTGGTTAGACTTCATCTGGAATATTGCTGTGTCCAGTTCTGGGCACCACAATTCAAGAAGGATAGCAACAAGCTGGAGTGTGTCCAGAGGAGGACAACCAAAATGGTGAAGGGTCTGGAGGCCATGAAGCCCTATGAGGAGCAGCTGAGGGAGCTGGAGATGTTTAGTCTGCAGAAGAGAAGATTAAGAGGGGACATGATAGTAATATTTAAATATTTGAAGGGATGTCGTGTTGAGGAGGGAGTGGGCTTGTTTTCTGCTGCTCCAGAGACTAGGACAAGGAGCAATGGGTTCAAGCTGCAGGAAAGGAGATTCCACCTGAACCTCAGGAAGAACTTCCTGATGGTCAGAGCTCTCTGGCAGTGGAATCTGCTGCTACCTCAGTGGAGTGTGGTGGAGTCTCCTCCTTCTTTGGACATTTTTAAGCAGAGGCTGGATGGCCATCTGTTGGGAGTGCTTTGATATATGTTCCTGCATGGCAGAATGGGATTGGACTGGATGGTCCCTCTAGTCTCTTCCAACTCTGTGATTCTAAGACTCTGGGGCCCCACGGCTCATGAGAAATTGAAGCCCCTTCACAAGTTCTGGTTCCCTTTTTGTAAGGCAGCAAGCAGAGAACTCACTTGTCCATTGTGGGAGGCAGGTTGTTGCTCTGGGCAAAAAGTGTGTCTTCCTCTGAGAGAGGGATGGCTCTTTCCTAGCTGAGTCTGGGGCAAAAATTAAACACTTCTGCCATTAGGACATACCCCGAAGGCCAAGGCTTATTCTGCTCAAGCTTTCCACCTGTGTTCCTTGTTGTTTTAGACTGTTTCATACTCTTCAGTCTGATGGGTTTTGGTCGAGACGCACCCCACTGACCACGTGAGGGTCTGTCTGACTGATAGTCTCTCCCTCCCCTCTCTGTTAAGTTTCTATCTCAACTTTCCTCCAGTGAGGCTCTCTGTCACTAAAGAAATTGTGTTACCTGTTCCTGTTCCTTTGCACCCATAGAGATGGCAAACATTTTTTGCTTTCATATTTCTGTTGTTTGGCCTACATCCAACTGCTACCACCAACTAGAGGCCGCCCACTAAATCAGTGGGATTTGTGCAGGTGTTGGCTTACCATCCAGCCACTGGTGCTGTGGGTATATCTCAGTGGGAAGGGCGCTGGGTGGCTGTCACTCTGCATTTCGCCTCCCAGTTGTGTCAGTGGCCGCCTGTGCCTCTGCTGCCTCTTCTTGCTGCCTAGCCTCTCTCTGCAATCCTTTTCCAGGTGGCCTTGCTGAGTTTCCTCTCTCCAGCGGAGGAGCCGTCTGCCTCCCACGAAGAGAGCGGCCGCCGTGTCCGCAGAAACAAGAGGAGCAAAGCCAGCGAAGGGGCCGAGGGTGAGTCTGCAACCTTTTCCTTCTTCCTCTGGCCTCCTCTTTGAGGGTGTGTGAGGAGCAGAGTGCTGTGTGACCCTAGGCGGTGTGTCTCCTGTCCTGCATCCCAAATTCAAAACAGTTTTTCCTCTTTGTCTTGCGAGGAAGGGAGAGCTCCAACTGGGACTGCTTCCAGTTTACTGACTGCAGTTGGCAGGTTCCTGGTTGCATTTGTTTCAAGGTCAGCATTAATAGCATGAGGTGTTGACTGGTGTTCCTCCTATTGTAATTACTGCTGGCAGAATTAGGATCTTCCTGATGAGATGCATTGTTTCAGTAACTAAAATAATTTCTTCTTCCGCATGATTTCCATTTCCACGAATGTAACATTAGCATTTTAAAGATTTCAAAGGCCATAGTGTCAGATTTGTTGCGGTGGTGGTGGTGGTGGTGTGCCTTCAAGTCATTTCGACTTAGAGCAATGCCAAGGCAACCTGGTCATAGGGTTTTCTTGGCAAGATTTGTTTAGACCAGGTTTGCCCCCACAGCCTCCCTGAGGCCGAGAGAGTGTGACTTGCCCAGAGTCACCCAGTGGGTTTCCATGGCTGAGTAGGGGTGTGAACCCGCGTCTCCTGGAGTCTTATTCCAACACTCAGACATTATGCCACACCAGCTCTAATGTCAGATTTACCACATTTTTATCAGGGTGTTGCTACTTTATTTTTCTGCAACTTCAGCTGGTCAAGTAAGTAGATACAGCTTCTAAGCATCTGACCTTCTGAACATTTTCTCCTGCTAGGCAGGAGCAAAACCTCCCGCGCTGCCCTTGCGGTTTATGGCTTCTGTTCACCAGAGCTACCGCAAGTTGCTGTCATGTGTGGGAGAAAGGATGCCCACCCTCCAGTGAGAAAGCCGGGGAGAGTACAGAGAGCAGAGGAGGCTAGGCTTGCGTCCCTTCTCTTTCGGAAGAGAGCGAGTGGGGGAGGAGCAACCAAATAATGCAGAGTAGCAGGCAAACACTCAGATTCCTGGGGGTGTCCAAGGGCACCCTGTTCGGCAGGAGAAGGATTGCTGTCTGCATAGTCTGATCAGCAAATCGCAGCTGAGTGCCCACCCAGAGGGCCTCCATAGCGCCATGGATGCCCAGGGCTCGGGACACGCCGGACTATTTGGTGAAGAAATCTTGCAGGGACCCAGAAATTTACCCCACCCTCCTCGTCTGCTGTTTGCCTAATTCCTACACGCAGCCACACACACACACCCCAGTGCAGCTGCCTTTGGAGTGGGCAGGGAATGGGGTCGCTGTAGGAAGGAGCAGCGTGATCTTTCCCTCTGGGCCTTGCTGTTTGGCAGTTGCCTCTGGGTGTGTGTGTGAGAGTGGGATGTTTTTAGCATCTGCTATAACTTTGATTTTGTTTTTTCCCCTTTCTCTTGGCCTGAAATATTTTGCAATTTCCTTGCTAAAGTGGTTTTGTTGTTGCCAAACCCCAGGAGCTAACAGTTTAAGCCACGAGGACATTCAGATCAACAAAATATTTGCTCCTAAATATTTTCAGTCTGGGATTCTCTTGGCAAGGGATTCTTTCTTAAACCGTGAGGTAATTTTAAGTGTATGTGAGGAGGAGGGTGGGGGGAAGATAAGAACATTGGTGTCCTTCTGCCAAACTTGAAGGAACATCCTGTCCAAAAAATTGTCTGCCAATCTCTCTGGTGCCAGGTTGTTCTGGGGCACAGAGCCTCCCAGAATCCTCAGCCCAACCCATCCTAAATCGTCAGGAGATGGTGGGAGCCGCTTGAACACAGGGGGTCCAAAACCTCACGATGCATGGATAAGGCTCACAGTTCCCTGGTGCCGCCCCCTCCCTCCCCTTTTGAGTGTCTACTGGACCCCAGAGATTTACCCCCAGCACCTCTCTTCTCCCCTAAGGTCGGGGGGTGCATGTGTGGCACATGGACAGGGAAGGGAGTCTGCCTTTACAATGACCGGCCAATAGCCAGTCAGTCAGCGTCCGAGGCCTGGCAGGGAGGTTGCTTCCTGGGGGAGGCATGTGTGGGGCTTGGTCCTGCTGCCCCCTCCCTAGCCAGGCCCTTGGAAAGCCTGTCACCCTGGATTTCATGACTTTGTTGATCTAAGAGAGATTTCAGCTGAAAAGGTCAGGATGGTTTTCTGTTAACCTGAATAACTCCAAGTGGAAATACAGCTGCATATTTAAGTAAGAGAGTGTGTGTGTGTGTGTGTGTGTGTGTGTGTGTGTGTGTGTGTGTTTGAGAGTGATAGGGAGCTGTGCTATTTAAAAATAAATTCTGCAGTTCCAGCCAAGATGCCTCTGGATATTTGATTTAAACATATTAGTCTGCATATGTTAAAGCTGCGGCAACGTCTGTCAGCTCTGTAAGAAACAGAGCTCTGGATTCCCACCTCAGCGCCCGGAGCCAGAAATGCTTGGCTGTAAGGGGGAGAGGAGGGAGGGAGCCAACTCCCCGCCGTCTGTCCTTCCATCCATCGGTTCCCCACCACATACGGTGATGTCCTGCTTTACTCTGCAGAGAGGGATGGCAGAGGGAGGCCTGAGGTGAACCTGGAGGAGCTGCTCTGGGGCAAAGGGCAGCCAAATCCCTTCTGCTCTCCCCCGCTGCCCTTCTGCTCTCCCCCGCTGCCGTTAACGATGGCTCAGTAGGAGTCACATTCAGTCTCTGCTTTGGACGCAGTGCTAGGAAAGGACAGGTACCTTCACCTGGCCACACCCCACCCCTTGCTGGGGGCTCCCTTCTTCCCCACCCTGGGAACATTAAGTCTTCCCTTTTGAGGGGTTCCTGGGCCCCTTTGCTGCTTGACACAGAAGTGAAAAATGGAGGAGACCTCAGGCTATGGCATGGTGCGGCTTTAGTTTGGAGCAAAGGAAAAGCAGATTTATCGAACTGATGGGCTTCTGATGCCTTAAACACTCTCCCTCACCCCCTCCCATAATTCTTGCCACTTTTGGCTCTTAACAAACAAACCTTTGCACCAGCTCCAGTGAGTAATACTTCTGTCAGCAGCTTTTTACTTCATATTTTGCTTGTTACTCACAGGTGAAGAAAGAACTGGAGCAACTGCTGAGAGAAATCAGCCTTTACACTTGCAAGCTACAACCTGCTGCAAGTAACTGTAGATTCAGCTCTGAAGGATTCTGCAGTCATGTCGAGGGGCTGCCGAACGAGGCGACCGCCTCCTGCAGCTGAGAGGCAGAAGCTCTCCCCAGAATCGATCTCGGTTGTGGGGGGAGGCAGGGGCTGGAGGAGGCAGGGGCTGGAGGAGTGGAGGGGACGGACCGGGTGTCCAGCTGGGCCACTGCACCTCTCTCTCCCTCAGGGGCAGGGACCAGATCCACAGTCCCACCCGAGGGGCCTTCAACTGGGCTTCTGGTCCCGAGTCCCAGAGGAGGAGCAGTGGCTGATCTTGTGCCCCCCAGCCCCTCCAGACTCCTTGGACTGACTGTTTTCTGGTCCAAGAAGAGAGGGAAGTTATTCTCCTTGGGATGGGGTGGAATTCATCTTTCAATTAGCTTTCAGTGAGCCATCGCCTGCCCAGCAAAGCACCCATGGGGGTGCTGCCTGTGCTGACCCACCTTCGGGTCCTACTGAGATTAGGAGCCAAAGGCTCTTGCTGGTACCTCCCTGCCAGCCAGTTGGCAAGCCAGGAGTGAGAGGACATCCCAGTCTCTGGGAAATCTCTAGGGTCTGCTTAGAAGCTGACTGGTGACTAGATGGCACAATCACATGCACACAGGTCACGCTTCCATTGCATGGGTTGTGGAAGCTCCTAACAGCAGAAAACACCCTGTGGGTCATTTGCCCTCTGTTTCCATCGCCCTTGGCAGTAGAGGGGGCATTTGGTGTGGCAGCAGCCCATCCCCAAATACCTTCCCAAAGTGATACTGGTCAAAGACTGTCAGTTCATGGCAGTTGGTTCTTGGTTCACCATTTGTGAGCTCCTGGCCCAAATGAAGATTGCCCTTGGCTTCTGTTTCCCCACTGCCTGTTCTGTATCTTTGCTGTTTGGGCCCAGAATGGCTTAGGTGGGCTGGCGAGTGGCAACCAGTGGGTTGCACCAGCCCCAGTCTTCACAGGGGCAGGTCTGTAAAAGTGTGCCTGGTGCCGCCCAGACTCTTTGTGGGTCTTAACTAACGTCCACCCCTCGGCCTCGGGACTGCACTTTCTCCATCATCAAGAGTGGGCCCATCCCTTGCTTCAGCTGGGGTCTCCTTGGCTGCTGTTCCCAAAGGGCTCTTCCAGGCCCAGAACTTCCAGCACCGCGCAGAGTGGGCGGGAGAGGAGGGATCCTTCTGTTCCCCTCCGAGGCGCTCAGTTCTGCTGGCGGTCCAGCTGAACAGCACCATCTCCTTCTGTGACCGGGCAGGACATCCTAACAGGTTCATCCACAGAGATGCTGAGGCGCTTTCCGGCCGGGACAGGTGAGAGTTGGTTGCATGAGGGAGCTGGCAGCAGCTCCCTTTCTCTGTGGCTCCCTCCTTCACCTGAACTCCTCTGAAGGGGTTGCTCAACTGCCGTCCTTTGCCAAAGTGTCTTTTTCCCCTCAGACAAGTTCAGACCAAGTTGGACAAGTATTTGAGTAATTTTGTAATTAGTTGCATGTCTGAGGTTTTCCTTGTGTTTTTTTTCCAGTTGTCACTTCTTAATGTTTTGGGACCAAATTGCAGGAGTTGTTCTCTGTCATTACACTGGAAGAGATGAGCTGCTTCTGACCCTCCTTCCCCAAGAAGCCTTGCATCCCCCTCCCCACTTCTGCAAAATGCCAGCCACCCTTCCAGACTCTCACTTGGGCAACTCCAGAGAGCCCCCTTCTCTGCCACCTGCTGTGATGTGACTGCTTTTGGCTGGTGTGGTTTTGTGTGGTACCAGTGTGGATGTGGGATTCTTCCAGAAATGCTCCTGGCAAGGTGCTGAGAGCGTGGAAAAGCCTGGTGTTTGGGAGCAGATCCCTCTCAGCAACGGTGCCATCATTCAGGGCTGCAAAGCATGATGGAAAAGTAACCTGCTCACCAAGCTCCTGCTCTGTTCTTCTGCAGCGCTGGAGAAGGCTGGGGGCAGCCCGGTTCACCCACCTTCCTGCCTAGGGGTGTGTTCAATTTGAATGCTACTGGGTTCTGACTTTAAGAGGCATGCTCCATACAGACCGAGGGTTTACTTCTTGAGCACATTTCTGTGCTCTGGGAAGCCCGGGGGCTCCCTCTCAGGGTTTGCAGCCCCCATCACAGCAGCTCTGGTCTGTAGGAGACAGGTGGGCCCAGAGCAGGGCAGACAGGCCGTGTTGGGGGAGAAGGGGTGTATTCACTTTCCTCTGGGCATGTGGCAGAGGGCATGATGAACTCCACATATGGCCACTCTGCCTCCCTGGCAATGACTTAGAGCCATGATCCATTTTGTGGCCACCTGTTAGTTGGCCCTCCTCCCACCTGTGCCTTTGCTGGTGATGGGGGGAGCCCTGGCACTGGCCACTTGGACCAGCAAGGGTGGACTGCAGGAGCCTCTCTAGTCTGCAAAGTCCAGTCTATGTCCAGATGGACTTTGATGCCTCTCCCGAGGGGGGAGAGAGACCCAATAGGTGGCCACAAGAGGGGCAAAGCTGAGAGAGGGCCAGATGGGCAGTTTCAGTGCATGCTTCCTCTGTGCTTTGGCCACCTTGGACACAAGAGTTGCAGAGAGCTGAGGCTGCATAGGCTAGCTGGCTGTTTGTGAGATATGCACTGCCTTGTGGTAAACCAACCAAGTGTGCCACTCTCTGCTCTTTGGAGGGGCTTGGGTTGTGAAGCAGACATTGCCAGTGGTGCCCTCTGCACTTTTGACTGCAGCTCCCATGCATGCCAGCCAGCATGGGAGCTAGCAGTCAGACCTTCTGCAGTCCAAAATATCTGGAGGGCATGACATTGGGAAGGGTGTCTCAGGGTGATTACAGGTTTCGAAACGTTGCCTCGTTAATCCTGACAGATGTATCATTCAGAAGGGCAATTAGAAGGAGCTGTAGAGGGCTGCCAGTGAGAGGATGCCAAGCATTATCATCCTTGCCTTTGCATCACCAGCTGTCTTTCTTCCCTGTAACTTGGGATGGTTCCCGAAAGAGCATCACTCTCTGTCGGCTTCAGGCAAGACCCTGGTCTCTAGATGGTGGTGCTGAAGTGGGGGGGGAGTACATGTCTTCTCTGGTTCTGAGGGCGCATTGCATGGGTGCTGCATTGCACAACAAAAACGTAGCCATGGGACGCGTCTTCTCCGCCTTCTGCTTTTGTTACTTCTGAGCTGCCCCTGTGCAAAGATCTTGTGGTGCTGGGAAGAAAGCGTGCATGTTCTTAAGACACCTCCTTCTCACTCAGAGACCCACTCTTGGCCCTCCTTGCCCAGAAGACCAAATCTGTCCTTTCCTTGAGTACACAAAGGGAGCCCAAGAAGTTAAGGTGGGGAGGAAGCAAGTAGATAGTTTGACTGGGGGCTCCCAGGGGCTTTCTTGTGCTCTTAAGGTGGCTTCTGTCATTTGCCTCATGGGAGCCCCTGCTGTGGGGTGGGATAAGAGAGAGGAGGGGGCTCCCCCACAACTCTCTCCCCCACACTCACCAGCAACGCTGAAAAGTCTGCTATGGTAGCTCCAACCTGGAGCGTGAGGAGCAGAACTAGAGTGTAATGTGAGGTGCGCAAAGGAAGAATTTTTTTTGTGATGGAGGACCCTGGAAATAAGGGTTCTGGTGTCTCCACTGATGCAAGTTTGCAGAGTGGCAAAGGGGACATGCATGCAAATCACTGAGAGTGTTGTGCATTTACTAGACTTCTGTTTCCCCCAGTAGAGCTCCATGGTGACTTGCAGTCAGCCTCTCATCTCCTTACCCGCTCCTGGAGGGTCTCTGGCTCCAGTAGAGTGGATGGGGGGTGCATCCAAGGGGGGTTGGTGCCAGGAGGGTATTGGTTACCCAACTCCTGTGGCTTTCAGGAGGCCACCTGGTAATGGCACTGTGGGCTCTTGTCTTTAGAAAGCAGGATTCTGGTCAGCAAGCAGCCAGAGCCAGGGGCCCTGGAACTCCCCTGAGAGCCTTTGACCTTTCCTCCTCTTCCAGGCTGCCATGGACTCACACTTCCTCACGAGCCCTGCCACCGCCTCCAACTGCTGAGGGCGTGTGCAAAGGAATGAGTCACTGCATCTGCATTAGCGATAATGTTTGGCCTCCTTTCCAAAGATCCCCCCCAGGCGCACCATTTCCTCATTGGAACAAATTGGTTTCCATTTAATGGGAAATGATGTTGTAATGATGAGGAGGCCAGCACAAGGGCTGGAGGAGGCAGAGCCAGGTTGGGAACGCATTCTGCATGGAAACAGCTTTGAAAGGTGTGTAGTAACTTCGGCCAGCCAGGGCCCTGCATGGACGCCTGATTCAAGGCTGCTAGCGGTGGGGGGAGGGGGCACTGAGTGCCTCTGCTGCTGCAGAAAACCCCTCCATAGACCTCTCCCATCTGTCCCAGACCTGCTCTGCTGCTGCTGGCTTTGACCCAGGGGTCACTTGGGAGGGTGATTCTTGGACCAGGCCCTCAGAAAGACTGCCCCCTCATGCAAGCCCACCTGGGGTTCAGGAGCTTTGAAGAGCTCCTCCATTTCCACCACCCTCCTTGTTGGGATATTTTGTTGGGGACGCAAAAGGCCACTGGTCTTGGTTTTTAAAGGTGCCATTTGTTTCTTAAGCAGCATTGTTGATGGAAGGCAAGATGTGCATGAATAGTGCAAAATGAGGCGAGGAGCCCTTCCTGCACACTTCATTCATTTCCTCCTGGCCTCCCTGCATCAGGAGCAGCCATTCCTGGTCCCCCTGCAGCCTCCAGGCCTCTCATCCACAGTGTCTAGATCTCCCTCCCCTTGGGCTCGGCCACCTGGTAGTGATACTTCAAACACTCAAAGGGTGTTTGGTAAAATATTCCTTTTTCCACCTTTTCCTCTTGTGGAAAATGCAGCATCTGGTTATTTTAACATCTTGCTGAAGGTCTCAGGTGTGTCCAGGTGGGCGAGGGAGGACGTGTGTGGTTCCCACATTGCTGGGCAAGGGGGTCCAGACACTGAAAAAGGCAGGGTTGGCACAAAGAAGCAGCGTTTCCACAGCCACCACACAGGTCAAGAGCACAGGGGCAAAATGTGGTGTCAAGCACATGAGTCAAGCAGAGACAAGTGAACAAGGACGCCACATCTGCCCTATCAAAAGCCTCCCCCCAGTGGTGCCACCTGGCTAGTGGGGAGGCTTGTGGCTCTATGGGGGAGGAACCCCGGAGCAATGGGCGAGCAGCCAAAGCAGCCACATTACCCTGTGTTAGAAGAAATAACAGCAGTCCCTATTTGGTCCCTGCCTTTGGACGTGGAGGAAGGATGGGTGGGCTGCTCTCCCAAAGGTCTGGCACAGGGGAGGAGTGGGGACACAGAGGCACAGGCTGGCTGACGCTCTTTCTGGCTGTACCTCTTGCATGGAGAGCACTCTGGAGACCGACAACATTCCTGCAAGGCAAGAATTGGCATTCCACAAAACCAATAGGCAGTTCTTCTGGTGCAGCTCTTTGAGAGAGAAACGGCGCTGCTCTGAGGGGAGGTGTGGTCACAGTTGCCACGTGAGGCTTGGTGGAATCTGGGGTTGGCCCTCTGCTAGCAGCAGGAACAGGAGCAAGCCCCCCTCCCAAAAGGTTCTCCATGGGGTTGAGGAACCTAGGCCTGCCATGGGTTTCCGAGTCCACTTGCTCTGTATGTGCGTGCGCCCATGTGTTTCCACATCAGAACTGCTCTGTAGTCCATGCGCCAAGAGCCCGGGGGTTCCCCGGACACACTTGGCACAGTTGTGTCTGCTTGTCAAAGGGGCTGCGAACACAGGCCCCCTCCCATGTGGCTCCCATCCCTTCTGCGGGACTTTGAAGGCAGCTGGTTCCGTCTCTCGGAACTGCCTTTGGCTCACCACAGCTATTTGTACTTTCACTCTGTTTGTAATTCAAATGGTGTGTGAGATAGATAGATAGATAGATAGATAGATAGATAGATAGATAGATAGATAGATAGAAAATAAAACATGAAATAAGCTCTCATGACTTTGAAGGGTTTAGACTGAGAGGCAGCAGCCTCGATCCCGGGGGGGGGTGCCCTGAGTCTGAACCCCCTGCTCCCCCTCCTCCTCTCAGGACTGAGCTTATGGATCATGACCACAACTAAGACACTTTTGGGGTGGGAATCCTGTGTGCGCAACACTGGGGAGCCCATGGCAAATGTTCCTCCCAGAGCCCGAAACTCATCTGGGCAACTCTTCTCCCCTCCCCACCTGGCTCCTAGGGGTCCCACTCTCAGAGCCCCTCAATTTGGTCACTGGCTCTCAGCCTCCTGTGAGAGCAGCCTCGCACCTTGGGGGTTGCCAGCCCCAACAGTTCTGCCCACTTGGCTGAGTGAAGATAGGCTGCGGGGGGAGGGGGGATGCAAACATCCTGCCGGCATCAGAGATGCCACCTCCTTTGTGTGGCATCTCTGACTTCAAACTGCCATTGCTTCTCATCCGTCCAAAGGATGCCCCCAGGGCAGGAAGTCAGCTGTGCTGGGAGGCAAATCCCCTTGCCTGGGGTGGGGATAAGTAGGAACTATTTTGGCCCCGGGGGGGGTTCTGCTGCCATTGTAAGCGGGGAGAATGGGGATGCCCAGTGCCAGAACATGGGATCATTTAATGTTTATAACACCTTTTTCACCAAAGGGTGGAACATCAACGTACACAGTCAGACACAGAGGCAAACCTGCTCAAGGGAAGGGGGCTCATCTGTTCCCCTCCACTCCAGGCTCTTGTGACGCTGAACCTCCTTGGCTGTGAGACAGCAAAGCACTTAGTGGGCTGCTGAGCTGCGATGACGTTGGGGAAAACTTTCCAGCTGCCTCTGAAGGCCTCCCCTTTCTTCCCTCCCTCCGTCCCTCCCTCCTTCAAGTCAAGCTGAACCCCTGAAGTGGGTGCAGGTCCATTCTTCCCCCAACAAGCACACACAGAGGATAACAATTTGTCCCCCCACCAATAATTTCCTACATCATTGGACTTGGGAAATGACCTTCAAGTGCCTCCTCCAGTGGGGAGGGGCTCCCACCCTGAACTGGCTGTTCTGGGCCCCCCAACTTTGGGATACCTCTCCTGGCTCTTACCTGGGGCACAGAGGCAAGAGTTTAGCAGGGCAGCAATTATTTCACAAACAGGCAGAGGTGGGGGGCTTCAAATATGAAACCCCTTCCCCCAAGACATCCCATTCTGCCCCCAAACTATCTACACAGGCCATGCTTTGGGGGTATCAAGCAATGAGACCAAGAGCTGCTGAGTTTTCCTGTACAGCAGCAGTTGCTGGTTTTTGCTGTGGATGACATTGGATGCTGCATTCCAGACACAGAAGGTGGTCCAAGCAGCCCTGAAAGAGGGCTAAAGGCACACAGAGCAGCCCCAGGAGATATTCTTAATCCTTTTTCTGAAATAAATATCCTGTTCTCCCTTTCAACCAGAGAGCTCATTGCTGTGTATGTGGCCCCCTCCGTGTGTCTTTACAACAACCCTGTGAGGTAGGTTAGGCTGAGAGTGGTGACTGGCCAAAGAAATGCTACAGCCAAGCAGGAATTCGAGCTCACTTTTCCTGGTCACAGTCCAGCTTTCTGACCACTACACAGCACTGCTGTCTCAGTAATTCATTTGGTTGATCTCACAGCACTCCTGGACCTCATGTAGGCTTTTCAAGGGCTTTGCAGGAGGGAGTGGAAGCCCCCTCTTGTGGAAACCGCAGCCTCCATGGTCTCCTCTGCCACCCATCTGCCACTTCTGTCTGTCTGTTTGTCCGTCTTTCCTCAGGAGGGGCCAGTTTTGCATAGAATCGTAGAATCGTAGAGTTGGAAGAGACCCCAGGGGCCATCAAGTCCAACCCCCTGCTATGCAGGAACACCCATCAAAGCACTCCCAACAGATGGCCATCCAGCCTCTGCTTAAAAACCTCCAAAGAAAGAGATTACATGCTTAGAGATTACACCATGGAGGCCCCCTCTCCATTTCTAGATGCAGCCTAATTAGAGAAGGGAGATGCTGGGGAAGGCTGCTCCCATGAGGTGAAAGGAAAGGGGTCCCCAGAGCCCGTGAAGAGGGCCTGGCTTTGGTTTGTCTTTGGCAGGAAAAGGAAATCTAGTAAATGAGCCTTTTAGCAGGGCGTTTGGTGATTGGTTTGACACGGTCTTGCACAGAATGAAGGTTTTAACCGCACATGGTTAGAAGGCTCTTGACCTGTTCCACAAATGGGAGGAGGAGAAGCAACCATCACCATGTCGCCCCACCCTCTGAGAGACTCGGGGGGGAGAGGGAAGGAGAAGGAGAGACTCCTGGTGGGGCAGCTTTGTTTCTTTTGTGCCTAACCTCTTAAGTGGCCAGAAGAAGGGCCTCCCAGGTCCCCCCCCCCCAAGTCTTTTGAGAAAGGAACTGGGAGAAATTCATCCTGTAAATTTGTTGAGGGGGGAAATGTCAGAGATTCCCTTCCGCCTCCCTTTTGTGACACTTCACGAGAGCAGGAGTCCAGATGCTGCACATATGAAGGGTCCCAAATAAATCCAGCATGGAGATTCCTTTCTTTTTCTGCTGTGATGACTGAATCCAAGGTCTTCTCAGACTGATTATGGGACCGTGCTTTCTGCCATGGGACCCATCCACAGTTCCTGCCTGGCACTGGTGCCTTGTAGTCCCACTTCTGTCTGTGTCTCTCCTCCCTTGCAGGTGCACAGGCAGGGTAGAGGCAGGGTGGGGCTCAGTGAAAGGCCCTCTCCCCACCCACAAAACTGGCAGCAACAGAACCCTTGAGCATGAGGTGAGGGCCTCCCTGTTGGCTGTAGTGGCATTTTTAGGGGGAACTGCAAGGTGTGCACTTGGCAAAGGCTATTGAGCTGTGATCCCCACACCCCACTGAGACTCCCACCACCTGCCTTGGAGAGGCAAGCAAGCTATTGCAGATTGGAGCAATAGGGCAGAACTGAACACCCACCCCAGCCCCCTGGTCTTGGTCTCAGCTGCCACAGACAACAAGTTCATTTTCTGAGCAGTGGCCCTTCATGAAACAAACTGGAGGAGATCCATGGTGAGGTCATTATTCAAATCTAAATCCAGAGAGGGAGAGAGAGAGAGACAGAGAGAAGTGTGGCTTGGCCTCTGTGCAGTTGTGCATTTATTGATGTCTAACATTGCTATCGGTGTATTATGTGCATCCAGGTTCCCTCACATGAGCAGATGGGCATGATTGGCTGCATTCAGCCAATGGGCACAAAAGCAGTGTTTGCATGTGACATGATTGCAGATGGTTGAGCTTTATGCATTGATTGCATGGTTATGCATGTCACATCAATGTGCAATGCATGTTTGATTGTGGCATGTTGCAGTTGTGTAATAAGGCTGCACAGCACACATAAAAGGTTCCTCTATGAGCATGAGGTTATGCTATGTTTCCATGATGTGGCTGTTGGCCACTGATTCTCATCACTGTTCCTTCTAAACAAAATGGTTGAACTGTATGGGAATTCCAGACCTTTTCTACTTATGCAATTAGCCTCTGGGGATAAATGAATTTTAAGGAATTCTGATGCCTACTCTATGACTCCTTTGGAGTTGGCAGGCGCAAGGGTTAATTTCAAGGAGATGAAACATCCTTTTCTTCTTCTTTTTTGCAGGCACAACCTCCTCTAAGAAAAAAAAAGGTGAGTTTGTAGGTTCTACTTCTGCAACTTTCTGTGCATTTCTGTTCTGTTCATTTGGGAAGGCCTGGGCATTGCCTCTGGCTGTGCAATCATAATCTCTTCTTGCTTGACAAACCACTTGGATTAAGAAAAGGTAGCAGATGAATTTTCTGGAAGTTTGGGGAAATGCAGAACAATACAGTAAAAATATGCAGCATCCATGGTCAGACATTCATTGCACTAAATTCTTAACCTGAGGGACACTCATCTTTGCACAGCAAGACATATTTCAACCAATGACACAAAGTGCACGCAGTCGTCTCAGTAGATACCAATATACCAAGAAGTTGAATATGTTCTGTGCACCAACAAAACTATATGCTGGCAGACAGTCTTAGGATAGTCCGAACAGTCACAGCCTCAGATATAAACCAGTTAATGGTACACAATTGAGATTACTTTCACCAGCTCAGGCATAAATGTTCTACATCTGGCGTTACAGTCCAAAAGGTCATAGAGAACTGTCATATCTTCCTATTCTTCATATATGAAGTTCCGTAAAACTGCATGCTAGAGCAGAGGTGGGACTCATGTGGCACATCTCCTTAAACTGCTAAAGGGAGGCACAATGTGGAAATGCCAGCACTGGTCTGGCCATTTGCTAACGGCACCACAAGAAGGGTTTGCTGTTGGGGCAGCAGGAGAACAGCACCCAACCAACCATAGCAGCATGCTGCTGTCTGCCCCCTCTGATCCCCCCACAGCAATCACTGCAGTTCCCTCTTGCCCCTGAATTAGAACTTTGTTGCTGCTCAGGTGGCACAGGGATGCACATAAAAAACTGTCCTGTGCCTCAGGCCTGTTGGCGCTCTGTTAAAGCAATTCCAGAAAAACTGTTGGGGGTGGGGAGGGTTTCACCATGGGCTTTCTGTGAAAATACGTTCTTTGCTCTTTAGCAGTCATTTGGGTGTGGGCATGACACTGATTGCCACTTCTTTCCACAGGCAAACGAGCTGGGCCCCCAGGGGCCCCAGGGGCCCAAGGGCCACCTGGCCCTCCAGGGCCCCAAGGGCCTCCTGGAATCCCAGGGATCCCCGGCATACCAGGCACCACAGTGATGGGCCCCCCTGGCCCTCCCGGTCCCCCTGGACCACAGGGCCCCCCCGGGGTGCAGGGCCCTACGGGTAAGTCTTTGAAAGACCAAATGGAGGGAAATGTAGGGATCCCCTTGACAGGCACACACTTTGGGGGAGGCTAGCAAGAGTGGGGGAGTGGCCTGCAAAGAGCAAAATCAGGCATGCCCAAGTATCAGAGGTGACACAATGGGAGCAGTTTGTTCAAGAAACTGGTGCCATGATAGGCTTTAAGCCTTATCTGGAGGGCCTGGAAACAGAGAAGAACACTGTTCATTATTGTGACAATTCAAGGTCATTTGGGAGACCAGTTATCGACTGAGGTAGACCTTGAGAGGCAGCAAGAAATGCAAAAAATGTGATTCAGGGACCATCTTATACATGATGGAGAGAACAGAAATGCCCCCCACATCTGTCCCGTTTCCCAGGCTGTTTCCCTTACACAAAAGAGTGACAAGCCTAGAAGATCTCACACACAGCACTAAGAGTGGGGGGGGGTGAGAGAAGGGGATCCCAGTCCAGCCCATAGGAAGCCATCCCACCTTGTATGGCCTCAGGTCTCCTCACCTCACCCCAGACGATTGAAATCATGCTGCACGGGAGCCCCTGAAGGAAAGGCCAGTGAGGTGTTTCACTGTGGGCAGCCATGTTGGTGCACCAGCAGATGATGAATGTCCTGTTTTGCAGGTGCCACAGATAAAGCAGGACCCAGAGATGCCCAGGTGAGCCAGCCAGTTTGTAGCCATGGGGTGTTAGATGTGCTGTGACATGGCTAAGTGTGGGCCTTTTGGGGAGTGAAGAGACAACACTTTTGGCCTTTTGCTAAGCCTGGGGATCTGCCACTCACAGCCACTGTCTTTCTCACACATTGGTCTCTGCCATGGTGCTTTTGAAGGGCACCGCAGGCGGGTAGAAGAGAACCCCGCTGTTCAGCACAGGTCCCTAAAGTCTCTCCCTGCAGCATGGGGAGGCTCCATGGGGACAGTTTTGCCACTGGGCCAAGTTTTAATGTTCATCTGCTGTCTTCTGGTTTGCAGCCAGCTGTGGTTCACCTCCAGGGACAAGGCTCAGCCATTCAAGTCAAGAATGGTAAGAATCCCACCCAGCTTCCCCTCCCTCCCAAGATTTATGCCACCTCTCCTCAACCCACAATGTTTAAAGAGCAAGGCAACAGCTTTTGGACAACCCCAACCTGCACTCCAGAACTGTTTTATCACAAGAGCCTCCCATTTCCCCCCAGCACACACACACACACACACACACAGGCGTATTCTCACTCCTTCCCCTTGAGCCACATCAGCTCCCCTCCCTCTGGTCAGTTTTCCAGCCTACAATCCACCACACCTGTTGCTCAGTTGAGCTGGCCTCTGGCTCCCTCTTTCGTGGCCACCACGGCGACCATGCTGGGCCTACTCTGCCCAGCCCCTGCCAGCCCCTCCCTGCTGCTTTCCCACACAAAAGAGCCACAGGCCTAAAGGAGCTCCCCCCAGCTCTGAAAATGGAGAGGGGAGTATTCTGTCTGCTGCTGGAGGGAGGGGGGACCTGGACGCAACCTTGTTCCAGGAGGCTCCTCCAAAGCAGGAAATGGGGAGGGGGTTTACAGCAAAACAGGGAGGGAAGGGGCTTGAAGGCCCGCCCTCACCCACCAGGACCTTCCCTGCTGCCAAGGCTGCCTTCTGGCCTGGCCACCCCAGCAAGAGAAACACCACTCTTGAGTTGTGTGCAAACATGCATGCACACATACACACACACATCAGTTTTGGAGGGGGCTCTAGCTGCACTTCAAACACACACACACGTAATCTGCGCCTCAACATAGCAGTGACCTCCTCCTCCTCTGCTCTCCTTCCTCTGCTGTCCAAGTCCTCTTGGCCCTCCGGCAGTGGTGCATCTTTCTTGCCTTCTCCCACTGCCTGGGGGTCTCCACGGGCTGCAGCATCCACAGCCGGCTCTCCTCGTGCTCTCAGTTCCTGTTGCAAATGCTGACCCTCCCTAGTTGCCGGGGGGGGGTGTGCTGTTCCCACTGCCACACATGCGCCATCCCCTCACTCATGGGCCGCAAGGGACGGGCATCCTCTTCCTCCCGGCCACAGGACCTCGTGCGCTACTTGCGCTCCCAACACCCATCCTCCTGCGAGAGTCAGCTGAGTTCTGGGTGAGTTCAGCACAGAGGATGCAGACAACTGAGGTTTCTGACATCGATGCTGAACTACGCACCACCACTATATGCAGGGAAACAGCATTCCAAGATGTCAGTCTTTTTCAGCCAGGAAAAAAAGAGCATTTCTGGCCTATGCTTTTGTGACTCCCCTCCACTCACTCCATGAGACGTCAGGCTAGAAATTTCTTTCTCCCAGTGAGTCTCAAAAGTGCCCTGGGCTTCCTTGATTTCTTTATGTGTAAATAGCTGAGTGACCCAAGGATTGATTCTGAGACGCACAGTCTCTGACTCATTTCCTGCGGCTCTGGGGCTGTTAGATGAAAGAGGGCCTCTGGGAGGGCGGTGCAGGCGCCTGTATTCCTCAGGGACTTACTCTGGAAGACAACCATAAAAGGAATTTGCAGCTGGAACAGCAAGGCAAAGTGGACCCCAACAATATGGCCTTGGGGTGCTCTCGTTCAAGCTAGAGCACCCAGTCGCCCCCTTTCCAACACCCCCCCGCAAGGCTTGCTGAGGGCTCCCTGCAGTCTGTGGTCGGGGGTCACTTTGGCTGCTGAAGGATCCCCGGCCCTCACAAGAGCCAGAATTGCGCCCTGTGGTTCTGCCCCTGACGTGGGTTTTCCCAGTACACTTGCTTTCAATCTGCTGTCCCCACTGGGTGTCTGAGGAGGGTGGGGCAGGGGGGATTAGCCAAGGGCCTTGGCATCGGCCTCTGTGCCTTCACTTCACTTCTCATGGAAAGGAGATTGTACCAGGTTTTGAAACCTAGCAGGACTGATTTCAGGACTCCTTTTATTCCTCCTTCTTGATCTCCTCCTCCTCCTGCCGATCACTGAGTGACTGCCATTTTCTCATACTGAGATCTTTCAGGTGGAGTCCTCAATGACTGGTCCCGCATCACCATGAATCCCAGAGTGTTCAAGCTGCACACCCGCAGTGGCGAACTGGAGGTACTGGTCGACGGCACCTACTTCATCTATAGTCAGGTAGAAGTGAGTACGGTCTGAGGCCTAACGCCCCTTTTCCCGTCTCCAGAACACAAGCGGCTCGGGGACCCTGAGCAAGACAAGGCCGGGACCCTCCAGACGCTGGGATCCTCACCAGCGCCTCGCATTGTGGGAAACTGTGGGGATAAGGAGAGGCCGGGGGCTGGGCAGAGGGAGAGGTGGGGGAAAGGGGCCCATTGGGCAGAGAGCCCACCCCGGGGCTCACAGACTCACCTACCCTCCAAGGAAAAACACTGCCCCCAAAATGACAGATCTCATCCCCCCAGAAGCTTCCAGGGCGCACTTTGCCACTTGGAAGTAACTCTCCTCAAGTCGAGGGGCAGTCAGATCCCAGGGAATGCATTCTGTTTCTAAAAATGCATTTTCTTGCCTAAAACAGGCCCAAATAACATTTTCCATGGCAAACTGTCATTCCTCCAGCACAGATGTCCTTGGGGTACAGTTTGTCATGGAGATTTTTTTCTCACAGTTTGGAGAGTGTCCACCAAGGTCCAGAGGAGGGCAAAGCCTGGCCCCCAGATGTGAACCCCCCCCCGCTGCATTCCCCACCTGGTGGGCCTCCCACTGGCCTTTGCCCCATTGTTTCAGGAGGAAGGCAGCTGTTGGGGAGTCACTGGTTCAGCATTTGTGGCAGTGACAGCATCAGCTGGCAGGGTGACTGGGAAAGACAGACACCCAAATGGACCCTCGAGGGACGCTGCTGCCCACCCATGTCTAGCACACTGAACCAGGGGGGACACCCCAGCAGTTCAGCAGCTTCCAAGGCCCTGTTTGGTTTTAATCTAGTCCCGCAGATTAATGCAGGAAGGGGTCAAAGTGGCTAGCCTTTGCTGGTGCGCCCCTCAACTTGCTTTCCTGTTTTTATAATGGTGGCTGTGTTCTGCGAAGGACACAAGGGTGACGTCAAACAAAATTAGCTCTCCCTGAAATAGCTAAAGGCCCAGACTGGAGCTTGACGGTGGCTGGAGGCAAACCAACTGGGCGTAGCAAAGGCAGTTAGGATCTTCCCCCACCCTGGGAAGACAAACGCACACACCGCCCAGGAGGCTCAGCCCATCCAGTGCCACATGGGACTCGAAAGCCAGCTGGTCCCCAATTCCTGAAGTGGGGGGCCAGCGGACCCTCTTCACGCAGAGGGAAGGGGAATGTGAGCCTCGGGGAAAAGCAGGCATGGTGGGGAAGGCAGACGTGGCGCCTCGCATGTTCAAGGCTCCCAGCAGCACCCGCCTTCCCTCCGCAAAAGCCAGAGCTACTTGCACCCTAACCGGCGGTGGGCAGGAAGCGGCAGGGTCCTAGGAAAGCGGGCTGGCCAGCGCTCCCCTCCAGCCATTTGCACTTTCCCTCGGCCCCTTTCCCTTCTCAGAGCAACACTCAGTTCCCTCTCCCCCCCAGGTCTACTACATCAACTTCACGGACTTTGCCAGCTACGAAGTGGTGGTGGACGAGAAGCCCTTCCTCCAGTGCACGCGCAGCATTGAGACCGGCAAGACCAACTTCAACACCTGCTACACGGCCGGCGTCTGCCTCCTCCGGGCCCGGCAGAAGATTGCAGTGAAGATGGTCCACGCCGACATCTCCGTCAACATGAGCAAGCACACCACCTTCTTCGGAGCCATCCGGCTGGGAGACGCACCCGCGTCCTAAAGGAACTGGCAGGCCCAGGTGGTTGCAGCACAAGAAGAGAAGGCGTACCCCCAGACTGCCTGGCAGCTGTGCTGCCGCCCCCGCCACTGCTGCTGCTCAGAGGAGCCACGGAGGGGGAGTGGGTAGCCACCAACCCCCAGCCCCCCAGCCCCCCAGGTGGTATTTATTGGTTAATGGCAAGGGGAGAAGAATGGGGGAGGTGGCTTTTTGGTGGTGCGGTGGGAAGAAGGCAGGGAAGGACCCGCAGCCACCTCCCCTTGGCGGCATTTCACCCCTCGACGCACAGGCAGCCCCTCAGAACTTGTGGGGAGGGGATGCACTTCCTGCTCTTTTGTTGCACCAGCAAAAGCAGGAGAGGATGGCGGAGAGGCAGGGGGTTGTGGGGAAAGGAGTGGCCATTTTGTCTAGGCACACACGTACGCAGGCACGCACCAGCAAGAGCAAGAAGGGGTGTGGGTTGGTGCTTCTCCCCAAGGCTGAGCAGGCTCCTGGGGAAGGGGGAGGAGAGGGGAGGGTGGCAGGAACTCGGTGCCCCCCCCCCAGTGCAGGAGAGAGAAACTGAGGTGCTTCCAACACCTCACTTTGCAATGGTGTTGAGTAGGGGCGCCCTGCAAAGTCTGACTCCCTGATCACCTTTGCTTGCCAGAGGTAGGGGGGGGTCACCCTGCAGCCCTTCCCAGAGGAAAAGTTTGTACAGGATACACCAAGAAACCCCCGCTGGGGCCTTCACAGCCAAGACACGCTGCCTGCTTCACAATACAAACCTCCTCGACCGGGGGCCGGGGGGGGCTGCTTTCAAAGGGAAGCTGGGCTGTTGCTCCTTCACCGGAGCTTCCCAAGCTGCCTCTCTGCGCACACGGAGGGCAAAGGCTGACTCTGGCCCAGAAGAACCTCCACCGGGTGCATCTTCACCCACGCCTGGCTTTGCCCCCCCTCCTCTGGGGGGCGTCGGCAAACATGGAGAAAGGGCCCCCACCCGCCGCCTCGTTTCTGCCCAGCACGGCTGCGGCTTGGCCCGCCCGTCTTTCCACCAGGCCAAACGGCGGCCGTGGGGAGGGGCGCGACCTGACCGAAGCGCACGGCAGAATGGACAAGGGGGCTTCGGCCCGCGCGGGGGATGTTTCAGCGGAAGCTCGGTGCGGCAAGGACCGGCCTCCAGCGGAGCCCCCCGCCCACGCACCCGCCCGCCCGCCCCGCGACCTGCGTGGCTTTCCTCGGACGGGCCAGGGACCGCGACTGGCCGAGAGTTCGGGCAGGAGGGAGGACGCCCCCCCGCCCCGCCCGGGGAACTATCCCCACTTGTGACTTTCCCGGGGCCCCGCGGAGACACGGCTTCCTGCTGGGACCCCCTCCCGGCCCCTCTTCCTTTTCCGGAGGAGGTGGGACGGAGCCCGGTGGCAGCCTGTGGAAAGGAAGAGGCCGAAATGACCAGGCGCCCCCCGCCCAGCCTCCCCGTCGGCTTCCTGAGCCCCGCCCCTCCCCGGCCACGGCGAGAAGGCGGCTGGTGGCCCCGGGAGGCCCGGCCCCTCCACCCTCTTTCGGCTCAAGCTCCCGGCGGGGGCGGGGGAGAGACCCCGAGGGCGCGCCCGCTCCGGCCCCCACGGCTCCCCTCGCGCGCGGGCCCGGGGCCGCCTGCTGCTCTGCTGGCCGCGCCGTCTGTAGATATATACGTGATGTACATAAACTTGGGGTGTAAGTTTACAGTGGTTGTCCGTATTCCCCTTGCAAATAAATCTCTTCTGACCCGATGTCGCTCCCCTTTCCTCTGCGTTGGGGGCCGAGGGAGGGGGAGGGAGGGGGCCGGGGAGGACCCGGGGGGCTGCGAGGGCTCGGCGGGCAGCGGGGACGACGCCGGGCAGAAGAACAGGGGGCTCCCTCCGGGGGCGACGGGCGGGGAGGGCGGGCCGGGGGGGGTCCCGAATGCTTCACGCTCCCTGCCGGGAGGGGCGAGAGGGGGCCGCAGAAGCCCCGCCGCCCCCAGCAAGGGGCCTCCTCGCTGCCGCGACGGTCCCGGCCTCCCCCCCGGCGCTGGGAGCCTGGCGGCTTCTGCAGAGCCCGTTCCCGGCGGGGGGGCCTGGCGGAGCCCTCCCGCCGCCTTCTCGCCCAGCGACCCCCCGGGGGAGGGAGGGAGGGAGGGTCGGCGGCGCCGGGGGGACGGGGAGGGGGGCGAGGGTCGCCTCCGCCCCCGCCGGACCCCGCGCGCCCCGCCTGCCAAGACACGGCGCTGCTGCCCTCCGGCGGCCGAGGCGGGCATCGCACCCGCTGCAGCCGCCGCCGCCGCCGCCGCCGCCGCCTCGCGGGAGGGGGGCTCCCCGTCCCCCCAAAGCCCAGCGGCCCCCGCGCAGCGGCCTCCCTCCCAGAGCCCCCGCCCCTGCAGCGCCCCGTCCCCCCGGCAGGAGCGGAGAGCGGGAGGGCGCCGGAGGGGCTGCGGGGCTGCGGCCGAGGCCTCCTTCCCGCACAGAGGCCGGGAAACGCGCCCCGCCAGGGAGGCCGCCGGGCCCCGAGTCACCCGAGCGGGCGGGGCGAGAGAGGCCGCCCCCCGGCCGCCGCCCCGCCCTTCTCCAAGATGGCGCCGGGGCGCTTCCCAGGACGGCGGCGCTTCCGGCCCCGCGAGCGCCACTTCCGGCGCGGCGGGCCTTCCGAGATGGCGGAGCGGGAGGAGGTCCCTCCGGCGGCGCGGCTCTCGGAGCTGCTGGAGGCCGGCTGGCGGCTGCTGGAGGAGGCCGAGGCCGGGGCCGGGGCCGGGGCGGAGGCCTCCTCGGGCGCGCCGGCCGTCCAGCGCAAGGTCCAGCGCGGCATCGGGCTCCTGGAGCGCGTCGCCCGCGCCGTGGCCGAGCTCCAGCTCTTCAGGTGGGCCCCGGGCGGGGGCGGGGCGGGGCGGGCGGGGCGGCGGGGCCGGGCGCTCTGCACCTGCTCAGGGGCCCTCTCGCTCCCTCCCCGCAGCCGGAACGAGGACCTGGAGGAGATCCCCTCGGCCGACCTGAAGTTCCTGCCGGTGCCGGCGCTGCTGGCCGCCCTCGTCCTGAAGCAGGTCAACCCGGAGAGGCGCCTGGAGCACGTGGAGCGGGCCCGGGCCCTCTTCCTGCGCTTCCTGCGCCTCTGCGGGGACTACGGCCTGCTTGGCCGCCGCCAGCTGCCCCGGGGAGCCGAGGAGGGCCCGGAGGAGGGCCCCGAGCCGCCCGGCAGCTCCTGGGCCGGGCCCGGGCCGGCCTCCGACCAGGCGGCCCTCGTGGCCATGGCGGCCGGCAGGCAGGCCAAGATCGAGAGGTAGGGGGGCCGGGGGGCGGGGGGCGGGCGGGCGGGCGGGGGAGGGAGGAGGAGGAGGGGGGCCCCGCCAGGGAGGGAGGGAGGGAGGGGCCCCCTCGCCCGCGCCCGCGCCCCGAGCTGGCCCTGCTCTCGCCCGCCTCGCCCGCAGGTACCGGCAGAAGAAGGAGCTGGAGAACCAGCTGGCGGCCCTCCGGCCCCTGGTGGAGGAGGGCCGGGCCGAGGAGGAGCAGCTGCGGGAGTTCTACCTGCTGCAGATCAAGAAGTGGGTCGGCACCAGCCTGGAGGAGATCGAGAGCATCGACCGGGAAAGGGCCATCCTGGCCCGGCGGGACGCACTGAAGCAGGTACGCGGGGGCGGGGGGCTCCCGGAGCGGGGGGCCGGCCACCCCCAGCACCCCCACCCCACCCCCCGCTGGCCCCGGCTTCCCCTGGACGCTCGGTTTGGCCACTGCCAGGAGCGGTCCCGGGACCGAGAGGGGAAGCGGGGCCCAGATCTGGGGTGGGGAGTCTCAGGGTGGGTTGAGGGCAGACTTTTATGTTTTGCAGTTAATTTATTGAATCCTAGAGTTGGAAGAGGCCACAACAGCCACCGGGTCCGACCGCCTGCCGTGCAGGAACGCACACTCGGCGCCCCAGCAGCTGGTTTGCTTATAGATGAAATTTCTCCTGGTTTGGGACCCAGGGCAGCTCACAGTGAACCAAAACAAAGGACAGACGAAGCGTTTTTGTTGCTAAAGTTTTAAAAAAATCACTCAGCAAAGAATTCGGTTAAAAGGTCTAAATTAAAACATCGTAAAACCAAGTGTAGCGAAAAGGGTAGAATGAGGACTTGCCCTGTTTGCTTGGTCATTTCTGCCACCGACTGAGGCTGTTCTGCCTGATGGCATTTCCTGACTGCAGGAAGACCTCGCACTCTCTTATTTTGGTTTCCTAGTTTGTGCCTTGGGAGAATTGGAATAAAAAAGCGGAACAGAAGAGTTTCAGCCCCAGCCTGTGCCCCGAGAGCCTGTGTCCCCTGGCGCTTGCCACTGTGAGCACTTTCCAGCTGCCATGCGAGCACAACCATGACAGTCCCTCCCTCCCTCCCTCCCTTGTTTGTTTCTTTCTCTGCAGGGTTCAGCCACAGAGCCCACTGCCCGCCCTCCTAGGCCGCCCATGAAGCCCTTCGTCCTCACCCGAGATGCTGCTCAGGCAAAGTATGTGGCTGGGAATCTGGTGAGGAGGCAAAGGGCAGCTGGATGTGATCTGGGGACTGGAAAGGAGGGAGGGAGGGAGGGGGAGGGAGGGAGGGAGGAGAGGGGCTGGCTCAGCTGTTGCTTCAGGCTCTCTTGAGGCAGTCTTCAGCCCTCATCCTTGTCTGTGTGTGTCCGTGTCTGCTGTTGGCGTGCCAGCCTGCTTTCTTCTACACCTGGCAGGGTGTTTGGTGCCGGGTACCCCAGCTTGGCAACCATGACAGTAGATGACTGGTATGAACAACATCGGAAGCATGGAGTCTTGCTGGATCAGGGAATCTTGCAGAAACCCACAGGTACTAGGGGAGTGGGGAAGCGGTGGGGTCGGCTGTGCACACACAGTTGTGGAGATGTATGAGTTCTGGATTTTTAAGTAGAAGGGCTTACAAGTAGCCTTATCAGTTAGGAAGGAAGGAAGGAAACAGGCTCCACAGAGCTGCAGACTCACTTGTAGTATCCATAGGTGGTAGCAAAACAGGGTGCAGGAGTTCAGGTGGCCCTGTTGCATCAGCAGGGCACCCAGCCTTGGCCAGTCCAAAGGCCTCCTTCTGGCTCCAGAGCGTGCGTGTCCTCGTTGCCTCTTCTGCTGCTGCTTGGAGGGGGGCAGCTGAGGCAGGGGCCCATGCCAGTGCCTGGGGAGCTGGGTAGGCCTGGTCCTAAATGACAGACACCAGGCCACAGGGAGAGGAGGGGATCACTAAGAATCCCATGCCGTAATGAGTATATTCCCTTGCCCTTCTGCTTCTCCATGTACTGATTTGTGGATCCCAGGCAGACAGGGAGAGCAGGGATGGTGGTTTTAGGTTAATTCAGCCTGCCCAGGAGACAGGAGGTGTCCCTATCGCAGGAAGGGTGTGCGTGAATGTTGCAGTCTTGGTGCCCAGAGTCTGGCTGGGTTGGCCGCTTCCCAGTGCTGCCTTTTAACCTAGTGGCGTTTTCAGTCCTGCTCTTGGTTTTGGCTTTCAGTTGTTACTGAAGAGGAGCAGAAAGAAAAGAAAGCAGCAGAAGAGGAGGAGGAGGAAGAGGGAGAGGAAGCTGTGCGGAAAGCCCGGGAGTGGGATGATTGGAAGGACTCACACCCGAGAGGTTATGGAAACCGGAAGAATATGGGCTGACAGTGGCCCTGGTTTGAGCTGGTGGCTTGGGCGTTGTGCAAGTGGCTAAGCCCATGCAACTGAACTGCACATTCCGTGGACTCCCTCTCCATGGGGGAATCACAAGGGTGGCCTCCTCTTCTGGGGTGGGGCGTCATGTGCCAAATGCAGCTTGTGCATGTGCCAGGGGCAGAGGCCTCCCCACCCAGAGGCTTTGTGGAGGGCTTGATTTCTTAGCATCTCTCTCTCCTAACATTCTGCTTGATAAGCTGAATGCCTTCCCCTCTGGGAGCACCGTTGGCTGTTGTAACTTATTTTTTCGTTATTTAAAAAGTAAAATAAAATGCTTTGATCTGTTCTTCAGATGTGCTGTTGTTTCTTGCTAACATCTTCTTTTGCCTCTTTGTTTTGATTATTTCAGTGGAAATGCCTTAGGTCCAGTTTTGGGGTAAGAGAATCTATCTTGTAAAACTCCAGAGGGGTGTAATTGCCATCTTAATCTGTTGTAGCTAAAACAAGAATCTTGTGGCAGCGAAGAGGCTCTGAGACCTGTGGCCCACCTAACTCCTGCTTCTGACCCAGCCAACTGCTGCCTACAAAAGCTGGTGCCAAATGAAGCTTGTCAGTCTTTCAGATGTCATGAGAGCCCCAGCTGAGGTTTTGCAAACATCGCTTGCAAATGCCTGTTTTATGAGTTATGACATTTGGCTGTTATGGGGGGGTATGCAGAATGTGGGGTGTCTTTTCCCAGGATCCCTTTGTCCTCTTTATGATGCTGGGGGGGAGCAATGGGGCTGTTGTGCAGGTCAGTTCAAAGGAAAGTTCTGGCCAATTGTACCTGACCTCTGTCTGGAGCTGTGGGGTGTGAAAAGGGCTTTGCAGACATTGACATGGTGCTTTTGTCTCCATATGGCCCCTTCTTATCCCTGTTAGAACATATACACTGCATTTATGTGCCATAACAGAGCAGTAAGCTGTTGCCCATTGGGTCAGAAGAGAGGTGCCAGAGCAGCTGTGAAACCAAATTGAGGAGTGGAGGGTGGAGAGACTTCAGCTGAGGAAGCAGCAACCCGTCCCAGGCCACCCCTTGGGAGGGCCCTGGCCTGGGTGGGGAAGGCTGGGCTCTCGGCTGCCTTGGTTCTTCCTGAAGACGGGCTTCTGTCTTGGCTGAGGGGGGCCGAGGTCTGTGCTTTTCTTTCTTGGCGTGTCCTTCTTTTCTCAGGCTCTTAAACAGCAAAATAATATATACCTATGTATAATAAATAATATGTATATATTTATATTTGTAATATGTATGTATGTGTATGTAATATGTGTGATAATGAGATCTCTCATTTTACTACATATAACTTAAGGTCATGCGGGGGGGGTGCGTGACACTTTGTTCTCCAGCATTTACACACCTGGGTTGCCATTTCCTTGAATGCACTACAACATTGTGGCCCTTTTTATGTACAGCAACATCTTTGTCCCCACCATGTGATCCAGACTTCATATATATTCCAGTTCTCAGAGCCCTCAGAGGCTGAGGAAAAGGGCTGGGAAGGGGGTTCGGAATCCTTCATAATTACTTGCTCTGGGCCCCTGCCTTCCCCCATTGCATACAAAAGCATTCATACGTGTTTTGCAGGTGTAACAGAACTGTTTTTCCTGAGGCGAAAAGTGAGTACACGCAGGGCAGGGTTCAGACATTACTGGTCTTTCTCAAATTGGGGAGGGGGGGTTCTGTTCCACTCAGAACTCTTCCTTGGGAGCCCCCTTCCCTGAGGATGCCTATGAACAGGGCTTCTGTTTTAAGCCAACTGTTAACAAAATACTGTGGAAATCACGGCAAGACGTCCCTGGATGATTTCCAGAAAGAACCTTGCTTGATTTGCCTCTTTTTGGTGCTACAGAAATTCTCCAGCCTTCTTGCATCTTGTCTCATCTGGCACGCCTTCTTTCTCCACACCCCCAACCATTTCCAATAAATAAATAAACGAGGAAGCACACAGTCAGGAGACCAGGATCCCTCTGCTGATCTCCTCCCCCATCCAGTCTGCCTTTGGCCCCCAGGCGGTCAAAAGGGTGAAGGCAGAGCTTCTGGCTGGCAGGAACAAAGTCGAGTGAGGTTTCAGGAGGGAATCGGTCATGAAAACCATCATCGTTGCCTATTCCCAAAACCAGAGCGGTAAGGAAAACCACCAGGGAAAGGGACGGAACAAAGGAGACTTCTCTACTGATGAGGGGGGCTTTGGAGCAGAGAGGACTTTGGTGGGCTTTAGCTAAAATGGTGCGATTCCCAGAACCCAGATGCCATTTTCTGGAGTTTGGAGACTTGTGAGCTGTAATGAGAGTGGGTTGCTTATGACCTGGAATATTAGTTCAGCAGAAATTAACCTGAACAAGTTTTTGGAATAAAGTACACGCACGCACACCCACTTTGAATGTCAGGGCTCTGAAGGGCATTCCAAATACCTGGAGTCTGATGGAACTTCAGAGAAAAAGGCTCTGCCTGCCCAATGCAGCCCTTGGCGTTACAGGCTCAGCTCAAGCAGGCTTTCTCAGTGTAAAAAGCCCTTGGCTTGGTGGCAGTGCGCAAGATGGATGGTCCAGGAAGCCCCTCCTTCAGCTTGGGACTGGACAGTACCCAGTCAGGCTGTTGGGAACCAAGGCAATACCACCTGGAAGTGCTTTAAAGTGCCCTCTGGGTGTGCATGCTTTTTATTTCCAACACCTTCCCCAGAAGGAGCGAGCACTTTGCTTGGTTTCTATCTCAATCTGTTGCTGGAGGCCCACTTGGCCTTGGTGCCCACATTCCCGGCTTCAGCTGGGGCACCAAGCACGCTCAAGCTGGCCAGGGGAAGCCGACTCAGCAGGCTGCATGCCCCGGGAACCACACAGCTTTTTGGAGCAGAGCAGATCTGCCAGGGCGCCTGTGAGCCGCCGCCATGAGAGGCACTGGTGCTGGAAGAACTCCATGAGCAGTCTATCACTTGGGGCTTTGCTGTGGTGCAGAATCCTGAATGGCATCGGTTGCCCACCCACCCCCTGTTGCCAATGGAGACCTTGTTTCTTCTGTGATCCATGGAGGTGGTCCGGCAGTGTCACTAAAGTAGAGGCGTTCCAGGGTGCCCAGAGGGGCAGAAGAGGGGGACCCCCTTTGAGCCCTGGCTTAAAGTGCATCTCTGTGTGAAGGCCCACTTTCCACTTCCACTTCAATTGTGAACCGGGGAAACAGCACAGAAGCATTATAGATAATTAATAGCTATGTAGGCATTCCTCACTTTCAGGAACTCCATTAATATATCACTTTTAACAATATCCATGTTGTTGGCACTTGCCTTGCCCTTAATGGGGGATTTGGTGGTGATGTGTGCATCAGCTGAATCAGAACTGAATTAAGCAAGTCAGTCGGTTCCTTTCTGCTGCCCACGCTCACGTTGTAAATACGTTTTTTTGGCTCTGGGGGCGAGGGATGCCTGTAACCTTACCCGACTTCAGGTTTTCCTGGGGCCCCTGTTGTACCCTCTGACGAGTAAGAGCGCTCCCCCCGTGAAGCCGGGACGGGGCGGACTAGGCGGACTGACCCCACGGGGCCTCGTACTGGAGAGAAGTCCTGCTGTCTCTGGGGGGGGGGTGCACCCCCTTGTGCCTACCAGCTGCATGCCTGCTGCATTCGGGCTCTCCCTGTAGGTGACGGGTCCCCACCCCAAAGGCCAAAATTCCTCCCTCTTGCCCCCAGGAGGGACTAAGTAGCCCAGCATCTCCTGGTGGGCCTTTGAAGAAGATGAGGGAGCGGATGGATGAGGGTTATTCCGCCGGCGCTGGAGGTCCCCATCGCATCCCGGGGGCGACTCACTGGGGAGGGGGCGCAAGCGGACCCTCCCCTGTCCACTGGAGCTGCCGCCGCTTGGCCTAGCCGTGCTGCAGAGGGGGCCGCCGCGGAGAGGGGAGGCAGTCTGGGGCGCCCCTCCCAAAGGATGGCGCGGCAGGGATGGAGAGGAGAGGATAAAACTCAGCCGAGCCCCGGGTCCCCTCCTGAACCCGGAGGCCCCTCCAGGGGAACCCCAACAGCCCCCTCCGCCCCTTCCGCCCTGCTTGCAACTTCTGTTTTCCAGTCGGTCTCTGCCTGTCCGGCGGTTAATGATTGATGCGACTGGGCCGGAGGGAGAGAAGCCGGGGGTCAAGGCCGTCCCCTCGCCGCCGCCGTCCTTCGCCGGACGGCCTCCCCGCTGATCAGTCGCCGCGGAGCAGGACGGCCTCTGCCGGGGGGCGGGGAAAGGGAGGCGGCGGGGGCAGGGATCCAACGGCCGGCCCTGGCTCCCAAGGAGGGCCCCCACGCCCGAGCCAGACGAGGGGGGCGGAGGAGAAACCCGGGCACCGATGGGGGCCGCGGAACCTCGGCCGGAGGGCCCCCCCATGTATATGGGCCGGGAAGAGCGGGGGAATCGCCCGAACGCACCCAGAAGGAGCGAGGGGGGCAACATAACAGGTCGAGGTGGCCCCTCCCCCGCCACCCCCCAAATCCCTGGAGGTCTCCGGGGCGCCCCCCCGCCTCGAATTTCTGGCCAGGCGGTCGGCTTCGGGCTCCACGCCGCTACCAGGGCCGAGGCTGAAGGCGGGGCGGGCGCGGGCGGTGGGGCCTCCGCCAGCCTCCCTCGGCGCCCCCCTTCCTGCTGGAAAACTAAATCGCGGGGAAGGAAGCAGGGGACCCCATAGCGTCTTCCTGCCCCCGCACCCCCGCACTCTTGGATGAAATCGGGCGCTGGAGAGGAGCGGAGATTTCCCTTCCTCCCGTTCTGTCGCGCGAATAAAAGCGGGGGAGGGTCTGCGGGTTTCCCCAGTGAGGCAGCGGACACCTCGTACCTCCCTCCGCCAGCTCTCGGAAGGGGCAAAGCCCCGGCCGGCCGCCAGACCCCCAGCGGTCACTTCCAAGTAGGCGCCTCGGGGTGCAGGAGCCGAGAAAGGCCTCGCTCCGGGCGGGCTCGTGGGTTCAGACGTCCGCGGCGCGCAACTCGCTACGAATCCCCCTGGGGATCGGGGGAGGCGCGGCGGGAATCCTCCGCTCTCCAGATTTAGCCAGGAGGAGGAGGCAAGAAAAAGCTTCCAACAGCAGGAGCAACATTTCTGCCAGTGGACCCCTGGGCCAGCTTGGAAGTCCTCCCCTCAACCCCCCCAAGCATCCCCTCACAGGCCACCTCCCGCCCCTGACATGCTGAGGCGTGAGCTGCGTTGCGCCCCCGAGTGACTTGTCTCTGGACAGGGGGTCCGGGTGGTACTTGACTGACCGTGGTGTCAACTGAGCTGGGCCTGTGAGAGCTTTGCCCCAGAGGCGGCAGACTGAAGAGTAGCATGCGAATGAGCCATGGCCTCCGGCACATTGCCTCTGGGCATTGCCAATCATGCTCATTGGCCACTGGCCGGTGTGCCTGCAGTGTCACTGGCATTCAGCCTGGGGGCTTTGGAACTTGGTTCCACCAGTGGATGTTTATGCTCTGCTGAAGTGACGTGGGCTCTCAGCCCTGGTGTGAGACAGAGCGGAATGTGGCCCTTGGGACTGGGAAATGTGTGAGCCAGCCAGCCTGGCTGTGCTGGAAAGAGGCCCACGGACCAGCAGAGGCTTCCCCTGGGCTGCACAAAGAGGCACTCTGGCGGATTTCAGTGGGGGAGCCCCCACCCCACTTCTGCCTCCACTTGAGTTGCAAAACTATGCACTATGGATGGAGCTGCTCTTGCAAGTGTTATTTACATCTTATTTGTTTAAAAAATTTTATATCCTACTCTGTAACTAACGATCTTAGGGCACTATATAATAAAACCAACACTTCTTTTAAACACTGTAAAAACAGATTTGACTTTTAAAAGCTGAAAACCTGTTAAACAGTTTAACAAGACAGATTAAAACTGGTTGAAACAGTTTGAAACCATGTGCAAGAGCAGATAGTGCCAGATATGGCAGCCAACTGTTGCTGGGCCTGCATTTAGAAGGCCCCTGGCCCCCAGCCTGCAGGAGCATGGGGGAGGGGCTCCTAGCCTGCCTCCGGGCTCAGCTCAAGGGATGGACAGCTTTGACCGGGGAAGAAGCCTTGAACAGCCTGGGGCCAAGAGCTCTGAAGGTCCATCTCCTCCTGGGGAGACTGACAGGAACATGGGCTCCAAGGGGAACGCAGCTGCCCCAGCAGCTCCTCAGCTCCAGCCAGATGGGTGAGTTCAAGAGGGACAGGGCCTTCCCCACAGCAGAACCCCACCTGTGCCACTGCTTCCCAAGGGAGGCCTGGCTGTCTCTGTCTCTCTTGAGATTCTGGTGGGCAGCAGGGACTGTCTTGCTTCACAGGCAGCCTTTGGTCCTTACAGCCAGAAGAACTTTTGGGCTTCTTTAACTATGTGTTTAAAAACTGTGCTGAATCCATATAGGAAAAGTTTTAGTCCATCTTTGGAAACCAGCATGGGGTAGTGGTTTGAATGCTGGACTACAATCCTGGAGACCAGAGTTCGATTTCTTGCTTGGCCACAGAAAGCCACGGGGTGACCTTGGGCATGTCACATGCTCTCAGCCCCAGAAAACCCCATGGTAGGGTCACCTTAGGGTTGTAATGAGTCAGAAATGGCTTGATGACACACAACAACAATGACAACAGTCTGCCTTTAAACAGCGTTTAAAGACTCTGCCATCATCTTGAGAGTCCTGGAGGCAAGAAAATGTAGATAAAATGAACAGAGCAACAATGCCATGTGAGAAGACCAAAGCAAACAATTGTGCTTTGCCAACCTGAGAGCAACTCATCTCCCCTTCCCCACCCTGGGGCCCTCCTGGAAGTCTGGTTCTGCCATGGGCCCCTCCACCTCCTTTGGCCACAGGAAGGCCTATTTGGGCAAATGTCTCGTTGCTCTCAGCTGTGCTTTGGTGGTGGTGAAAGTAGGGGCATGAGAGCCAAACATGTTCAGTTGTCCCTGCCACTGACCTCTGAGGCAGTGGGTGGCCACAGGCTGTTTCCCTGGCTGTGGCTGCCCAGCCCTGTGGTCATTGGGCAGCCCACTCTGCCATTGCATGTCTCAGAGTGGGAGAGGAATGGGAAGAGACGCTCCCCTCCATGGGCATTCCTGGGATTGGCCTGATTAAGGAGGAGGAGGAAGAGGAGGAGGAAGAGGAGGGGGGGTGCCAGCTGAGCAAACAGGTGAGGCCAGCATGACCAGGAGGACCTGGTCACACAGCCAGGCGGCCTGCCAACTCTCTTTCCAACCCCACAGGGAGCCGCACCAGCCTCCAGGATGCCCTTCGCCCTCTGCTGGTGGGACTCCGCTGGCCCTCGGAGAGGGAGGTGCGGGCCTGCCTCCAGCTGCTTGCAGTGCTCCAGTGGATCCTCAGCTTCCTGCTGATGGGTGAGTAGAACTGCAGGACCCCCAGATGGATACCACCTTGGGGAGGAGGAGATTGGGTAGGAACTGCTGGAGTGAAGTCACACGTGCTCACCTGAGCCAGCCAGCCCCAGGGGCTGGTGGAAAAGGAGGAGAACCCCACGAATGTGTGATGGAGGCATGGGCTTCCTGTGACACCCTGTGGGCCCCTCGCAGGCACAAAGTCTTGTATTCGAAAGGCCTGCATTGCAGCCCTTGCGACCTCCCAGATGCTGTTGGACTACAGGTCCCATCACCCTCCACCCTTGGCTAGGTTAGTGGGATGCTCCTGGGAGTTCCAGTCCCACAACCTCTGAAGGGCCCTCTGTTGCCTTACCAGAACCTAAATCTGGCAGTCTTAGTTTTGTCCTTTGTCCCTAGAACGGCAACGTCTAAGCACGGTAGTGCTTCCTGTTATTCTGTTCTCATTTACTGCCTGTTTAACTGCACTCGGCCCCACAGTCCCAAGCACTCTGTCCCACCAAGGCCAGGCTGAGCAAAGCTGCCCATGAACACGTGAGCACACATGGAGGTGCTGTCCCTCATTGGAAAGGTTCTGTGGGGTTTTGTGGTTACAAAACATATCCCTCCCAGTTCCCTCAGAGAGCTGCCCATGGTGTGTGATGCCAGGGCAGAAAGCATAAGTTCTGTGGGCACAGGCCTGGTGATGTGCTGTGCAGGGAAGAGAAGAGCCCCCCTTGCATCTCCTGCACAGGCAGGGGCACAGCAAGGGTGCAGGGAGGGCCTGGGAGAGGGTTGCCTTCTCTCCCCTAGTCAGGGGCTGCAGAAGTGGCCCTGAGGGCCCCAGCACAGACTCCTTGAGGAACTCTGTGGGGCCAAATGGGGCTCCCAGGGACTCAGCATCTGCTGCTCTCCCTCTCTCCTTGTCCAGCAGGCAAACACAGCTATACTCTGTGTTCTGGCCACCAGGTCTGGGACCTTGGGAGGCCAGCCAAGCCCTGAGGGGTCAATTCTGGGGGGGAGGAAGAGGAGGAGGAGGCGGATCCTCTGATGGTGGCTCTCTCTCCTTCCCAAGGCATCTTGCTACTGGCTCTCCTCACCTACCTGGTTTTCACCACCCTCTGGCCAATTTCTGCCCTCTACCTGGCCTGGCTGATCTTCGACTGGGAGACACCTGAGAAAGGTAAGGCCACCTCCCTTCCGCCTGCCTGGCCTTTTGTCTTCCAAGCTTCAGGGGTCTGATTTTCAGTCTCACCCTCATAAACATTCCCTGCCAGCTGCAGTGGGGTTGGGGGTGGGAGTGAGGGAGAAAGAGCCACATGCCTCGCCAGGAGGGGGCTGTCCCTCCCTGAGAGCCCCCATGGCCTTCCAGGGAAGCATGAGATGATGATGATGATGATGATGATGATGATGATGATGATGATGAGAAGAAGAAGAAGAAGGAGAAGAAGGAGAAGAGGAGGAGGAGGAGGAAGACATTAACATTTCTTAGAGGGCTTTTTCTTTTACCTTAAAACAGCAAACTAAATATTCAAGGCCGCCCTTGAAATATAGCACCTGCTTCAAGTGTTTCTGGTTTTGCCCCCTCTCCTTCTGCTCCTTCATGCAGCAAGAAACCCCCTTTTATTCATTTTAGGGGTCTCAGTGGCTCTCAGTGGCTCAGCTGGTGAACTACCCAGTGGTTACTGCTGTTGAAGAGATGCAATCTTTATATAAAAATAAAACATGGACTTTTGGCAATTCTGACAAAGTCCATGTTTTATTTTTACATAAAGATTGCATCTCTTCAACAGCAGCTTCTTCTTCAGCTGACTCCTCTCACTGTGCATATTGAGGCCATCTTTTTTTTTTCTTCATCAAAATGTCCCCTAACTAGGGATCTTGTGATGAGCCCAGTCCGCATCTGCATAGGCAACCAGTCGTGGTTGGTCGCAGGCTGGCAACATCAGCTTGTAATCTGCAGTTACAAACTTCCAAAACACAATACAAGATATAAAAAAATACATACAAAACCCTCAAAACATCAGAACCAATAGAAGCTGCAGTGCCCAGTAAGAATGCCAGCCAAAGGGGAAGAGATGGAATTGAAAAAGTCTAGATAACAGAGAGGTTGAGATAGAGGGAGGGAGGGAAAGAGAGAGGGAGGGAGAGAGAGGAATTTATCTGGTCCTAAAGGGATGTCCAAGAAGGTGACTTGATCTGCCCCTTGCTGGGCAGAGTCCCCCCACCCCAGCCAAGATTCCCCAGCCTTTAGGCCAGAGACCCTGTGGGGCTGTGCCCGTGTGCCCTGCTGGAAAGAGGGCTGGACAGCAGGAAGGGCAGCAGAGCAGTCAGCCCACTGCCTGCAAATAGAAAGGGCTTTTAAAGAGCCTCTGTCCTTTTAAAGTGCTGGTCTTTGCACCCAAGTTTTGAGAAAGCACTCCTAAAGTACTAAGAAATGTACCTGAAATATACCTGTGAATAAGCATGCAGGATTAGGTTGATAGTATGTACGTTCAGGCGTGCCTAGGACTAGCTATGCACATTCATCCTTGGCAGGTGGGTATTATGTCACATCGGTGGAAGGCTGCAATGCAAAAAATACAAACATTCTGGGTATTATTGTAAGCCTATGCTATACAAAATATAAAATGTAAGTCAGATGTTGGCCCTTTAGCCTTTCTGTTCACACTGTGAACGGTGTAAAATTCTTCTGAAATGAATAAAATAGATAGTTTCTTAAAAGCTGGAAATCTATGAAAACGCCCACAGAAAGGGGCCAGGCTGAAAAAACCTGAACATTACTAACATGCTCGCACTGCAAATTAGGCCTCAGCCTGAAGAGCAGACGTCGGGCCGTCTAGCCAAGGGCCAACCGCATGTGGGAACGTGACCCTGCGCACTGGGGCAGGAGGGCTCAGAGCACCGGGTCGCCCTCCGCTCCGTTTGCCGAGTGAAGCGCAAGCAAAGCCGGAGCGAGCCCCTGCGTGGGTGGGTGGGTGCCCGGGTGGGTGCCCGTCCCCTGGAGGGATTGGCGGGGTTTCTCTCGCGGAGGGAGGCGGCGTCTTTCAAGAGAGCACAGCCGCCCCCGACCCCCTCCGCTTTGTCCTCAGTGCCGCCCCCACCCGTCTCCCTGCGGGGATCCTCCCCCCTCGTCCCAAAGTCCGTCCAGCATCACCCTGGGAAGGCTTAAGGGATGAACTGTACTCAAAGCCAGTAAAGGCAGAGCTGGAGCCCCCCAGCCCACACATAATGAAGAAGCAGATTTCGGGGGACGGAGGCAGGGAAAGGAGGGCGCTGGCGCTGACGGAGGGCAGCGGTTCCCCTCCACGCCTGTGGGGCCCTTCCAGAGGCCGAAGCGCCGCGGGGCTGCGTAGGGGAGGTGGGTGGGAGAAGGGCTGTGGGCTTCCTTTCGGGTCGGGGAGCGGGCGAGTAAAGAGCCTACAAGCCCCGGACCCCTACCCGAGGAAGGGGCTTCAGCGAAGCACTTTCCCTCCCATCCCCACCCCTTCACTTTTCTCCTACGCCCCAGCTAAGGCGCCGCCTTGACCCCCCCCCACTCCACCGCTGTCGCAGCCGCTGCGCCCCTCTTCCCCACCCCAGCGAACCATTCTAGGGTTCTCCTGGCTGGCCGGCCGGGCGAAGGAGCGAGGGAGCCCCTGCCCGGCAGGGGGCCGTGCTCTCCTCAGGCCCCCACAGCGCCGGACCCCCGGCGGCTCGCCTGGGGTTGAGGTTCGGCCGTGGGGCGTTCTTCTCTGAAGGACTCCCACGGAAAGCGAGGAGAGAGGCCCCCCTTCCTTCCGCGAGAGGCAGTGGGGGGGCGCCGGGCTCAAGCGCGGGCGGGGCGGGGGCGGGTGGCCGCTACGTCTGGAAAAGGCCAGCGGCCGTGGGAACTGCTGTCCGTACCTCGCGTGGACTTTTCTGGGCCGCCTCGGTTGTTCAGCTGGGAGAAAGAAAGGCGGGGAGGACGCTGCGGGGGCGGCGGCGGCGGCTGCTAAAGGCGTGTGAACTAATCGGGGAGCCATGGCGGGGGTCCGCATCTCCGCTTCCCACCCACCCCCAGCCTGCAACCCGGCTGTCGAATTTCCAACCAGCCCCCCACAACTCCCAGAAGGCGGTCAACACTATCTGGCCTTGTCAGGCCTTCGAAAATTGTTTTTAGACTGCTTTTAAAGGTGTGCCTTGTTTCTGTGCTGATTTTATTGTGCATCGCTTGGGTGGGCAGAAAAGCAATATATAAACCTGATAAATGACAAACTAACTAAATAAAGCCAAATAGCTCCCTCCCCTTTCTTCCTTCTTGGCCATCTCCTCTCGGGAAAGGGCCTGGCGCCGGCTTCGCCCCGCAAGGGAGGGAGGGAGGGAGGGGTGAAGGGAGCCCCCCCCACTCCCTGCCCTTCCCTTAGGAAATTCTCCCTGCCCGGGCTTAGCGTCAGGACCTCCCAGCGCCTTCTCCCTTCGTGCCCGGCGCCCCCCCTCTCTCTGGGCGCCTTCTTCCTTCCTTTCCTTTTTTGGGGGTGGGCGGGAAGGCAGTGCCGCTGCTTCTGATGCTGCGGCCGGGCCGGGCCGGGCCGGGCCGGGGGCTTCTCCCGCCCTCCGGCTGTGCCGCCAGTGACTCTGGGCCCCTCGCCGCCTCCCCCTCCCCCTCCCCGAATCTCCCTTGCAGGCGGGAGGAGCTCCGCCTGGGTCCGCGCCTGGCCCGTCTGGAATCACTTCCGAGACTACTTCCCCATCCAGGTAGGCTCCGGCCGGCGAAGGGGGCGGGCGCGGGCGCTGGGGAGGGGGCGAGCAGAGGAGGGGGCGGGGCGGCCCTGCCCGGCCCGGCCCGGCCCGGCGGGGGGTGAGGCCGGTCCCCACCCTCGGCCGTGACCCCCACGTCCGCCTCTGCAGCTGGTGAAGACCCACCCGCTTCCGCCCGGACACAACTACATCGTGGGCGTCCACCCGCACGGCATCCTCTGCGTGGGCGCCTTCTGCAACTTCGTCACCGGCTCCACCGGCTTCGCAGAGAAGTTCCCGGGCATCCGGCCTTTCCTGGGCACGCTGGCGGGCAACTTCCGCCTGCCGGGCTTCCGAGAGTACCTCATGAGCGGCGGTGAGTCCCGGCTCTGGGGGAGTGGGCGGGCGGAGGGCGGGGGGAGACCTCAGCCGGGAGAGCGGGCGGGCGCGCTTCCCCACGGGGGCTGCCGCCTCCGCCGCCGCCTGGGGCTCCTTCTCCCGCGGGTCAGGACCAGAGACCCTCCACCCCTCCCTCCCTCCCTCCCTCTGGCGCTGCGGGCCAGCTGGGTTGCCGCCCGCATCCTCCCCCTCCCCTCCACAGAGAGCCCCCTGGCGCCCCGCTCCCGAGACCTCTCCAGCCGCCTCCTTCTCGGCCTCCTCCAGGGCTCTTCCCGGTGAGCCGCCGGGCCATCGAGCACCTCGTCTCGCAGAACGGCACCGGGAACGCCGTGGCCATCGTTGTCGGGGGAGCGGCCGAGTCCCTGGCCTGCCGCCCGGGGGTGACCACCTTGATCCTCCGCCGGCGCAAGGGCTTCGTCCGGATGGCCCTCCAGCACGGGTGCGTAGGACCCCTCCCCGGCCGCCCCCTCGGGCCCCCTCCTCCTCCTCCGGCGCGACTGACCCCGCGTGTCCTCCCTCTTCGCCCCGCAGGGCCCACCTGGTTCCCGCTTTCTCCTTCGGGGAGAACGACCTTTTCCAGCAGGTCTTCTTCGAAGAAGGGACCTGGATGAGGAGGCTTCAGGACAGCTTCCGGAAGCTGCTCGGCTTCGCCCCCTGCTTCTTCTACGGCAGGGGCTTCACCTCGGCCCGCTCCCGGGGTTTCCTGCCTTTCCCCAGACCCGTCACCACCGTCAGTGAGTACCCGCTGGCCCTCCGGCCCAAGACGCTGCGGCTTGGCCCGGCTCAAAGGAGCGGACGGGGCGCCTCCGCTCTCGAAATCTGGCTCCGGAGCCTGGCCCAGACCGGCCTCCTCGGAGCAGGTGGAGTGGGAAGCGTCCCCTCTATGAGCCGTGGGGGGGAGGGTTTCTCCAGGGACTGTTGGCTGCTGCTGTGCCCGCTTAGTTCTCAGACCTATTCCTGTCCCCTCTCCCAGTCGGAGAGCCGCTGACCGTGCCCAAGATTGAACAGCCAGCGCGTGAGACGGTGGATCGGTACCACGCTATGTACGTCCAGTCTCTTTGCAAGCTCTTCGAGGAGCACAAGGTCAAGTACGGTCTCTCGGAAACTGACACTCTCCGGATCCTTTGACAGAGACCAGGCTGGAGGGGGAGACGAGGCTGCCAGATCCCCCTCTCTCCAAGGGTTTAGTGGACGTGGGGGCTATCTGGCCACGACCTCCTTCTTTGTGGGGGGCTGTGTCCCTCGGCAAGTCCTCCTCACCTTCCAAAGGCAAGCTGCCTGTCTTTTTAAAGACGCTGAAGTCGGACCAGAGGGTTCTTTTGGGGCCGGACTTGTTGGTGGGTCTTGCCGCACGTTGGAGCAAGTCTGGAGGGAGGGGGGAGGGGGTGTCCTTTACATTTCTCTTCCCACGCCCCTCAGTGTCTGGGCTCAGTAGCAGTTTATGGAAATGAGAGTGTATTGAGGAGTGGAACCTGACTTTTCTTTGCACCAAAATATTCCTGGGAGCTGAAAGAGGATTTCCTGCACGTGCAACAGAAGGAAAACCATTGGGACTGTCAGCCGAAGGTGGTGCTGGAAGGACGCCTTTGCGGTGCGCCCCTCCTGTCCTCTGGCCCACCTGGAGCTGCTCTACTCACCTAGTTGTGCCCAAGAAATGCCCGCCTCAGCCTTGCGGGAGCGAGGAGGGAAGGTGGCTGTGGCTGGTCCAGCCCTGAGCACGCGGAGACTTGGCTTTGCTTCAGCTTTAGCCCTCCTGGAACTGCAGGGAGCTCACCAGAGCAGCCATCGGCTTATGCTCCTTCTGGGTGAGGGAAGGAATTTCAACACACACGCCCAGTGCGTTCCCTGGGGTAGGGGGAGTCACATCACAGATTCCGAGGCCTTTAGCTTCTTCTGGCGTTGAGAGCTCTCCGGGAGAAGCAGAGGGTTACCTTACACTTTCCACAGCAGAAATAGGGTGGGTGCATCTCTTTCCAAAAGACCCCCCTCCCTTGAAGGGGCAAGATGCCCTTGGACTGTAGATGCCTAGAACAAACACCTTTCCCTGGCAGACTCGGCCTGGGAGGCCGCCTCTGTGGCTTCGGCTGAAGGGCGTTTCCTTTGCGCACTGCAGCCATGACGCTCCCCATGACCCCGGGGATTCGCAGGTGGCCACTCCGAACGGCATCAGCTGCAACCCGGGCGTGATTCGGGGGTGGCGGGTTTGTCTGTGCAGCCACCAGCGCTGTATCACTGAGTCCAAAGCTCCGGCGCCCCCGACAGTGCCAGGACCAGGACAGGAAAGTTCGGAAGCCCTTGGGTCTGGGCTAGCCTGGATGCTTCCAAACTTGCTCTTGTTCGCTGTTCAGCCAAACAGGACTCAGCAGGTGGGCGACAACAGTACTTAGCACTGAATCTGCCCCCTGCCAAAAGCCCCCATATCCTACGTTGCAACCAGCACCGTCCAGCAACCAGCAACCAAGGGGAGATGGGACCTCGGTGGCCAAAATAAGGGAGTCAACCGAGCAGAAAGAAGTGTAGGAACAGCCGGTTGTTTCTGAAATCCAGTCTGAAACAGAAGAAGGCGTGGGCCCTCTTTCCTTTCCTTCGCAAGCAGCCTGTCCCACGGGCAGAGGGGCGCGTGGGCAGCGGCGGGAGGAGGGGATTTGCCAGGCTCCCCGCACCAAAGAGAGCTTGCTCCTCTTCCGCACTTTTCAGCACGAGTGCATCTTCGTCCCCCAGAATCACTCAGCGCCTCGCTCTTCTCCGAGCCACTGCCAGCCTGGGGCACGTGGCTAAGAGCTGCCTCCTGCGGGTGCGCGCACGTGGTACCTCCTGACAGACAGACCGGGCAGGAATCCAAAGGCTTCAGCTGTGGCAGGGGTGGGGTGGGGTGGGGTTTCCAGATGTATATGGTTCAATTGTTTTAGCTGTTTTATTTGCCGGCTTTTAAACTTTTGTGTAATAAGATTTCAGCTGCACTTTTTTTCAGTTTGTTGGGCCTCCTGCAGGAGCAAAGTTCGCTAGAAGTTTAAAACATACGCACACAAATAGCCTGGCGTTTTCTGCAGAGGCCACACTGGTTTCCAGACCTGCTCTGTGTTGACTTTTCTGTT
Organism: Ctenosaura bakeri; assembly: GCA_948474755.1. Lineage (NCBI taxonomy): Eukaryota > Metazoa > Chordata > Lepidosauria > Squamata > Iguanidae > Ctenosaura > Ctenosaura bakeri. The sequence continues at coordinate 238,301 of CAOLHI010002269.1, forward strand.
TTCTGCTAGAGTTTAAAGCAAAACTCAGCTAATATACCTTGTGCCCTCATCCCGCTCCAATACGTCACATTTGCAGTTTTTTCAAGCCTTTTATAAAAAATGTTTTTCAGATTCCAGAGGACTCCCTCCTTCTGTTGCCCCTGAACAGCCAGCTCCCCCCGCGCCCCTGGTCGTTCCCTTTCTTTTCAGAAGCCAAGAAGGGCCTGGGACCAGTCAGTCCCTGGGCAGGAAGACACTCCCAGGGGCCCCACGTAAGGCGCTCTGCTCCCTCCCCCCCAACTAGGCGAAGCCCTGGGCGCTGGGGTCTCACTCCCTATGCCTCTCCCCACGCCTTCTCCGTCTCTTGACCCGGGCTGCTGGGGGTCCTGGCACTGTCCTTGATGTGGGGCAGTTTCGCTGCCATGAACGAGGCACTTCTCCTGGGCAGAGGAGTTCCCCTGGGGTGCAAGCCCACCGCCCGGGGTCAATCAGAAGCAAAGAGGTGGGGTAGGGGGCTGCAGGGGACCTGATTCAGCAGAGGGAGTACCTGGCCTGAAAGAGGGGAGGAGGGAGGCTGGGGGGGAGGCATCCAGAAAAGGAATCCCAGCGTGGATGGTGAGGGGGGGCTATCGCCAAATAAATGGTGGAGTTGCACATGAGGGGGACTCATTCTTCTTGCTTTCAAGGATTCTGAACAATTCCAGCAAAAAGCCCTTCCGCTTGGTTGGGCCCTGCCTTGGACTGGCCTTCTGGGCTGCCTTCCTGGCACCGCATATCCTGATGCCCCCCGCCGCCCCAAACACATACCGCCTATGAATCCCCCGATTTGCGTTAAGCGAAGGTCTGGGTCAAGCAACACACGAGTACAGAACTCCCAAATTGTTTATCTCTTCTACTGGCAACTTTCTCCCCCTCCCCCGCTCCACGGCTCTCCCTTCCTGCCAACATCCTTTTCCCTTGCCAGAATCAGCCCCAGGTAGCTCCATCTTAATCTGGGCCATGGCTCCAACGACGGAGGGGCAATCTTCTCTCTCAGGTGGCCTTTTGCTGCAGAAAATGCTCCCGCCAGACACCGCCTTTGGTGGCCATTCTTTGCTCGGAGGCAGGGAGGAGCCTGGAGCCCGGCCGCCCCAGGGGCTGCCTCTCCCGCCGTCTCCCCACAGCCTTCTTCTCATCACAGGACAACTTCTGGAGAGCGATCCTGCGCACCCAGCGCTGAGCCGGGATTTTGACGACCACCCAAGTGTGCTCTTTGCCCCCAGGTCTGAACCACAGAAGTGAAAGGGGGCTCCATGGGCTTTGGCCAACAGGATGAGCTGCGTCCGTCCCAAATCCGCTGTACCAAATCTTGCCCGCCCCGCGCTCTCCCCTCCCCCTCCAAAGCAGCCCTTCCCAAGAGGCTTCCGTTTTTACAGGCCTAGGAGGCTGCTCCTCTCCTTTTGCGAAGCCCGGGAACACGGGGCTCCCCTGCCCCAGGACCACTCTGCCCCCTTCAGGGCCCCGCTCCGCTCAGGCAGGCACTTCCTCGCCTCCGTCCTCTTCCCCGCGGCGAGAGCCTCCCTGGCTGGTTGGGTCGTTCTCCGCGGCCTGGGAAACCAGCGCCAGCGCGGAGGCCAGGGTGGGCTTCGCGGGGCTGGCCAAGGCCCGCCGCCGCCCCCGGTGCGCGTCCCCCGCCAAGAAGTAGAGGACGGGGTCGAGGCAGCTGTTGGCGCTGGCCAGGGGCCGCGTGGCCTTGTAGGCGACGTTGACGGCGTTGAGGGTGGCGCAGTCGGCGCGGAGGAGCCTGGCCGTGTAGTAGAGGGTCCGCGTGACGTGGAAGGGCAGGAAGCAGACGGCGAAGACCGAGAGGACGACCACGATCGTCCTGAGGGAGCGCCGCTTGTAGGCGGGGACGCCGTGGCCGGAGCCCCGGCCGCCCGGCCGTCGCCAGAGCCGCCGGGCCATCAGGCAGTAGCACGTCCCTGTCACCAGGGAGGGGAGGCCGAAGAGGAGGACCATCACCGCCGAGCTGTAGTAGACGTAGTGGTCGAACGCGGCGGGCTTGGTGGTGTCGTGGCAAAGGGTGTCGTTGCCGCGGGCGCTGACGGTGACGAAGACCAGGTTGGGGACGAGGCAGGCGGCGACAGCCAGCCAGACCCCCAGGCAGAGGAGGCGGGCGTGCCGGGTCTTGACCCACCGGAGGGCGCGAATGGGGTGGCAGACGCCCACGTAGCGGTGGACGCTGATGCAGGAGAGGAAGAGGATGCTGCTGTAGAGGTTGGCGTAGAAGAGGAAGCGCACCCCCTTGCAGAGCGGCTCCCCGAAAGGCCAGTTGTTCCGGTCCGCGTAGTAGTAGACCAGGGTCGGGAGGGAGAGCAGGTAAAGGGTGTCCGAGACGGCCAGGTTGAACATGTAGGTCGTGGTGGCGTTCCACGGCCGCATCCGGAAGACGAACACCCACAGGGAGTACGAGTTGAGCAGGAGGCCCACCACGCACACCGCCCCGTACGAGACGGGCAGCAGGACGAACTTGAACTCCTCGTTGAAGACGCACTTCTCCTCCGCGCCCTCCCCCTCCACCCGCGAGCTGGGCGTGGAGGGGAAGAAGGCACCCGTGGGGAGAGTCATGGTCCGGCCGCCTGCCTCCTGGATACCACAAGCTGTTAGGGAAGTCCTTGTCTCTGGAAACGTCCCGGCGCACGCGTCCCACAAACGCTTAGCAAAGCAGCGGAGGAGCGACCGAGCTGCAACACAGAAAAACATTCCAGTAAAGGTAGGAAGCGCCAGGCGCCAGAGCTGAGAGGGAGGCGGGCGGCAAGACCTCGGCCGGAAAGGACCCCGAGCCTCCCGAGGCCGGGGAGGGGACGCTGCTGGCCCGCAGGTGCGCCCGCCCGCCTGAGAACTACCGGGGTTGCGAGGGAGAGGCTTCTCATCTCCACTGTTGACTCTCTGAGTCGCCGGGGCTTACTTCTGAGTAAACCTGTCCAGACTGGCGCTGGCATAGTCCCAGCTTTGGGGAGAGGACAGCAAATTAATACAACAACCCATTACAATATGCTGTAAAAGCAGAGGAAGGAATACCGTAAAGGCCACTCAGTACCCTCACCCTCTGGGTCAGGAAAGATCCAGCAGCAGGTCCGTCTTCGCTTGGTCCTTCCACCGGCTAGAATATTCAAGGCAGCAAAGTGTCAGGAAGCAGAAGGAAAAGCCTGCCGTGAATGGGGACGCTTGTGTTCCCTCCAGCCTCCTCTTAATTCAAGCTGCTGCTCAGATAAACCCTTGTAGGCGCGGGGGGGGCGGGGAGAGAAACAATAGGAGCTCTGTGGGCAGCCTTGGCTTGCTTGCAGATTGGGTCCCCTGGAAAGTGCCTGGCCTCAACTGGGATCACCCAAAGAAAGCAGGGTCATGTGCGAGGAGCGGGGGAGAGGTAGCGGAGGCAAGGCAAAGCCAGAGGGAGGTAATCTCCCAGAAGCTACCCAGAGGAAGGCAGAACGGGATACCAATCCGGGGTGCATTTACACACGAAACACAACCTCCCCGCCTGGAAGTGCTTTCCACATCCTGCAGAGCCTTCAGGCCTGAGAATCTGGGATTCACACCTCAGGGCTACTGGACCTCTTTATGGGAAGAGGTCCCCGCTGTCAGCCAAAATGCACCCTCTCTCTAAGCAAGGCCAGGCCTGGTTGATCCTCGGATAGGAGAGCACCATGAAGGAAGGCCAGGGATTTCCGGGCAGGCGTTCTGTAGGCCAAGGGCTACCCCTCAGAACTGGCAGTGTTAGGCTGAACGGACCAACATTGCCAGGCTCCTTTGTTCCTACGATTCCACAAAAATCTATCGGTAAAAGCCGGAGGGAAGGAGCTGCACTTCCACCGGAGCACCTCTTCAGAACGAATGGCCGAGCCCAAGCGTGGCCACCCGGTGCTTCTTTCAAGGTTGCCAACGAGCGGACACAAAGCCACCCCCGCTAGCACGGATGCCTTGCTCTTCAGAGCTGCGCCAGAACCGGGCAGCACCTCTTCTACCCGCCCCCAAACTCCATGATGGTGTGGGATGGATATGTCCAAGGTGGATCCTCCCCTGGGACTGGGAGGAAGCAGAAGACCCCAGAGCTGAGAATACAAGAAAACGCACTGAACAGATCCGCTCTCAGATCCTCTGCAAAAGTTGGGTAGCATAAACAAACGAGATCACACACGGACTCCAGCCCCTGAAAATGCCCCTGAAAATCTCCGGATTGGGATGGAGAGGTGGGCGTCCAAGCAGCCCCCCTCCAGCGCGCACACGCACACGCACACACCATTGCCTCTCCCATCTTCTCTTGCGGGTGACTTCAGGAAGCAGTACCTTGTCGCGAGAGGAGGGTGGAATAACTCAAAGGCCCTTTTGCAAAGAGGGAGAAAGAGGGAGCGAGCTGGCCAGAGTGTTGCCATTGGAGCGAGGGGGTCGCTCAGCAGACCCTCCGCAGAGAACGGAGGAAGTCTTGGTGACCCTTCTCTGGCACTCCCGCCTGCTCCCAGGGAGGCTCTGCTTCCACATGTGTGAGAAAACAACTCTTACGCAGTGGCAGGGGGCCAGAGCTCCCTCCCCACGAAAGAGGCAAACTGTACGCAGAAATTCCAGGAGGGCAACGGCTGCTGAGGTTTATGGCAGAATCGTGTGACATCTTCCTTTGGATCCTGGTAGCACCAGACAGCTCTTGACCAAATACTGACAAAAGAATGATGCAGCAACAGCAGTAGCAGCAAAGAATAATTATACCCATGTAATTAAATCTGGGGTGGAGGGGGTGCTGAAAGGGCTGGGAGTTCTGTGTTCAAAAGCCAAGCTGACCCAGGGCTTCCTTGCCACCCTTTCCTCAAGATCCAACAAGGGCTGGAACGGAGGTGCTGGAACGGGAGGGCGGGTGCAGGACCCCAAAGCCAAGGATGTCCCTCATGCTCTGCTGGCAGACCTGCAGCCCTCCCTCCACCGCGGAAGATTTCCAGCCCTTCAACCCTGGCCTCCCGTGGCCACAACCCACCGCCTCAGGGAAGAGGAGTATGCTTTAACCTTTGGGTGCAACACCCTCTCCTGCCGCCAGGCAAGGAATCCAGCCTCAGCCCGACAGACCTGAATCCCGTCTGCCCAAGGAGAGTGGCAGGTATGGTGGGCTTGCCACCTGCGTGGGCCGCTGCCTGCCCTTTGGCCTTCCTCTGCCATGCCCAATCCACCGTCTCCCCTGCCCTGGTCCTAGGCTTGCCTCTCTGTGCCACCCCTCCCTCTCTGCCCCCTCTGGCCTCCCAAAATGTTGATGCCAATGTGCACAAGCTTCATTTCTTATAGACAGAGTCCCAAGATCCATGAAAGGCACCCTGAATCAGGGATGGCCACCATACCGCAGTTGCCCAGCAGAGCCGCTCTGCAGCAGGCTCCACTGGTCTTCCTTTGGCTCCTTCTTTCCAGCCCCACGATCAGGCAGAGGGAAGGGGTTTCAGGGTGGCTCCTTTGCACCCCCTTGCTTTCTTCTCTTCCTTGGCCGGAGGGAGGGAAGGACCCGGAGTCGGCCAGTGGAGACGTTCTGCACTCAGCCAGACCACCGCGGCCCCCTCCCAGGCCTCTCCCCTGGGCGCCAAGGGGTCCACGACTCGAGGTGAAGAGAGCCAGCAGCCTGGGACCACTTTGTGCCTCAAAACTTTCTGCAGCCCCATTCGTGGCAGAGAAACCCGGCCAGCCTTCCTGCGTGGGAGTTTCCGTGACAGATGGAAGAGGGCTGACAGGCCTCCTGCGCTCATCTCTAAGGAGAGATTCCCCACCACAAATAAACTCATCCGCTAATAAAGCCAGAAAGTCATCCTCCCGCTCTCTCCATCCCTTTGGGAGGGGCAAGAAATAATGCTCTGGGAGGAAGGGCGCGATTCCACAGGGAAGAGAGGGCAGGGAAGGGCACCTGTTGGGCACCTAAGCCAGGGAAGTCCTGTACACATACACACACACGCACACACATACACACACCACGGTCCTCAGGCTTCCTGCAGCTCCCACTGCCGCCCTTTCCAAACGCTCCAGCAGTGGCAGGAGAGAAGGAGCGGAGACAGGCTGATACGTGGGCTCTCACTGGGCCTCAAGTGGCAAATGGCGACGAAGGGGGCACCAAGGCCCCTCCTCAAGCCTGGAGGAGCAGCAGCCTTTGCGGCCAAAGTCCTAAGGTGTAGAGGGGTGGAAGCAGCCAAGTTCAAGGCAGGGCAGAAGGTTTCCCCTCTCTCCCTCAGCCCAGCGTCTACAGTCCAGGCCACGTCCACAGGGGTGTCCCTTTGCTCCCCTCCCCTTGTCCAGAGGGATTTGCCTCCCCCCCCCAGCAGGGGCACACAGTTCCCCTCCACATCTGCCACCCACCTCCTCCTCACCTTCTGCGTCCCTCCATCAGCTGCTTCCACACCCTCCGGAATGAGCCTCAGGGGATCCACTCCTCCGTGTGCGTGTGTACGTGTGCACGCTCTGCCAGAGAGTCTTCAGGCGACTACCTGGCTGCCTCTTCCTTTCCTCTGCTCTGCGTGCAGAGAGTGGCGCCCTTTGCACACCAAACGGCACAGACAGAGGGGGAGGGGAGCGGGTGGAGGGGCAGGACCGCCACCACCCAGAAGCTGCCCGGTCAGAGCTCTCCTCTGAGGTGACTCATCCACCTTCCTGGACCCGGGCTGGGCCACCGGCCTGTGTTTGGGCCATAGCCCCAGTCCAGACGGCCACAATCAGCTAGTCTCTGCTCTCTGGCACCCTCTGGCCTCCCTCCTCCCCAGCCCTTGGCCACGGGGCGGAGGAGCGGGATGTGCACAGATGAGCATCCGTCCAAGCCGCTCTGTCTCAGGTCTGTGCCATCCGGAACCAGGTGAGGTGCTCCACGGGCATTCCAGGAAGGCCAAGGGCTAAGGAGGGGTGGGAGACAGAGGGCGGGGGAAAATCAACCTCCTCCCACAACTGGCCCTTTCTGCAGAATTCCTGAAGGTGACATCCGACCTACGGTCCCCAAAGCCTTCTCCTAACCAGCACAGACCTGTCTTTGCGGCCATTTCCCAGCCTTGCAGGAGGGAGGCTTTGAGCAACCGGCGGAGGTGAGAGAACAACGGCCCAGCCGGTTGTGAAAGAAACCAGCTTTGGTCCTTGACCTCCTCACAGCCTCCTTTGACTTCTGTGTGGGGGTAGTCAGGAAGGCATAGGATCCCAGAGTCGAAAGCGGCCCTGGGGAGCACCAGGTCTTGCCCCCTCTTCAGTGCCGGACTCCAGCGAGAGCGTCCCCAGAGAGTCCCTGTCCGGCCTCTTTTTGAAGATCCCCAGAGAAGGAGGCCCTGCCCCTCCGAGCAGTTGCTCACATTACGCCAAATCTCTTTCATTGACAAGAAGTTCCTTGTATTGCCCAAACAACAGCCCCAGTTTGCTTGTTTGCTTGCTTGTTTGCTTAAAACCTCTAGCTGGAGTTCTCCTTTGCACTAGAATTTACATGCTACAGCTTCCAAAGAATTCTAAATAACGGAAATGCTCAATGTGATACCCAGCAGGGCAAAAATATTATTATACCAGTTTGGAAGGAAAACAAAAAACAAAGGCTATGTCAATTTTTGTTTTTGTGTGCAGGAAAAATGAGATACCCCCGTGAGAGAGTAGCCCAGCGTATCTGGATGGCTTCTCTCTTGCACGCACACACGCACGCACACATTCACGCACCGGGCGAGCCTGCCGCCGCAATGGGAGACCCCGCGCTTTCCGCGAAGAGAGAGCGCGTGCTGCCACCTTGAGGCCGGCCTGGAGACGAGCCGCCGGGCCCCCCCGGAGGGGAAGCATTCTCAACCTCCGTCCGCCGCCCGGCCCGGTTCTGCTCGGATCCAAAGCCCGCCCGGAGAGGTTTGCCTTTAGCCCTTGCACCGGCCTTACGAGGCCCGCGCGTGTGCGCGTGTGCAAGTGGCCGGTGAGGTGTATCAGGCAGAGGTTCCGACGACCCCCACCCCGACCCCCATCCCGAAGGCGCCCCTCCCGTGGGCAGCTTTTTCAACCCCTCGCGGGCAGCCTCACAAGGCTTCCGTTCCCGAGGCAGGAGGGGCGCTGACCCTCCACAGGGGGAGGGAAGGGGCGCGGGTTGCTGGGGGAGTGTTCCCGCCGCCGTGAAGCGCGGGGTCCGCGCTCTCCTCCTCTGGATGTCAACAGATTGGCGGCTGCCAATCGCGTAAAGCGGCTCTGCGCGCGCGCGTGTCAGAGAGAGAGAGAGGGAGGGAGGGAGGGAGGGAGAACGACTGGGGCTACGTGGGGCTAAAAGGCTGCAGCCAGGGTTCCCCGGGAAAAGCTAATTAGGGACGTATTAAGACGATCGCCAACGGAGTTCAATTAATTACAGATGAGCGGCAGGCACCATCTGTCGCCTCGGGGATCGCGGGAGGTGGCCGCAAGGAGAGCCCAAAGCCGGGGCGCTTCACTCGCAGGTGCGGAAAGAGGGCTTTCCTCGGACTGAACTCGAACCCCGAACCAGGCCTTTGCTTCTGCCCGAACTGAAGAAGCCCCCCCCAGGTTAACTGCCTGAGGAGAAGCCAGACCTCATTTGTGCTTCCATTTGTGCTGGAGGATGAGACCTCCACTCCCATCTGCCGAAGGCCCGCCCGGTTTCCCTCCTGAAACCCCTCGCTTTGCCCTCCCTCCCGCACACCTACAAAACCAGTCCCCGCTCGCTCCCGCTCCCGCTCCCTCCCGGCCCAGTCCGGGGTTCGCTCACGGGCAGCTGCCCCGGGCTGGTCCGGTCGGCCTGCAGCCGCCCCTCCGAGGCTGGGCTCTGTAGCCCCAGCCAAGGGCCCCTCGGTCTCTCTCCGGCGGCCCGCCCCGCTCTCCGCGGACATCGTCTGCTTCCGCCGGCCGCAGGAAGGCAGGCGAGGCAACAGGTGAAGCGCTGGAGAAGGAGAGAGGCTCCGAAGCCCTTCGCTCGACCCGCATACGCACATCCCGCCCCCGGCATCTTGGGGCAAAAGCGTCGAGGGCTGCGCTGGCTGACCTTAGCTTCCCCCCACCTTTTAGGCAGGCGCTTTTGCTTCCCCCCTCTTCTTCCTCCAACCGAGCTCCGGAAAAACCCAGGGTCCCTTCGGCGGATCCCACCTTCTCCCCCAGAGCAGGGGAGCCGCCGCGAGAATCATTCCTCCTCTCCCCCACAGCCCCTCCCACGTTTGCCCCAGCGGAAGCAGTAACGGGGTGGACAATCAACCTCCGCGCCGCCGGGTGCCGGCTGGGCGAGGGACTCCCGCCTCTGGTTGCTGCCGGGAAGGGGGCGGCGCCGAGCAACGTTGCTGGGGGGGGCGGAAAGCAGGACCCCTTCCTCCTCCAGCAAAGGGGGAGAGATCAAGCTGAGCCCCGCCGGCTGTCCCTGCCCTCATCAGCTGCAGCAAAAATGACGACGATGACGATGATGGGCGGCTGAAGTTCCTTCTCCTTGACAAGGGCAGGAGGAGGGCCCACCACCCTCTTGCTCTCCCGCCGGACCCTCCCAGTGAAAAAAGATCCTACTGGTCGTTCATTCTTGTAGATGTATTTATGAATTTATTGAGGAGTCAAACAGACATTACTTGCAAAAGTGTCTAAGGACCTTGGAAAATGCAATTATTTCTCATCCTCACCCCAACTGCTGGGAGAGAGCTTGTGATGGGCGAGAGAAGGGAGGCGAAAGGGAGACATCCCACCCTAATCATTCAAAGAGAAATCGCAGAGTGTCTTTGTTGGGAAAATTCCAGCATTCTCCCCCCCCAATCTTCTTGTTAGAACAAGTGGGAATAGCCAGATAGGGTTTCCTTCTGTTTCCTGCATGCTAGATCTTCTCCATTTGCTTTCTCTGTCTTTTATTGCATGATCATAAATACCTTTGGTCCTCAGGTGATCAGATCATGTGACCCAGGACTGTGCTTAGGTCATTGGTTTTTTAAAGTTAAGACCACTCCTCTCTGATCCATCTCATCTTCTTTGTTTCTCATGGCTGCTTCTCCCTAACTCCTTGCATGCTTTGAGCTACCATCAAGCAGGATGGTGAGTTAATTACCGAAGATTCTTTTATTCATTAGTTAGTCAGGTAGCTGGCTCTCAATACAGATGTAAATGAAGAAGCCATTAGTAAAGTATTTTAAGTCTTTTATTCAAAGCTGCCTGTGTTCGAATTTATTGCATCAGTCTGAAGCCACAAGTCATTAGACAAGGTTTTAAATGTTTCTCTGTGTGTCTCTGCTAAATGAAGGCTGAATCCTAACAGGTTTAGTCTCATTTCCTACAGTCTTACATTTCAGTTGAGCCCATTCGTTCATACTTCTCGACTGTTCTTGTCCTGAATCAAAACCGAGCTCCGAACATTTTGCAAATTCCGTTCCTCTGAGCGGCCACCCACGTGGCATCAGACCAACGGAAAACCCAGACGGTGCTTTCCTCATTTTTCAGACCCAAAGAAAAACGAACAAATCTCCTCTGGAGGACCTTGAGAGAATTGTCATAGGGTATACTCGCAGCATCTGAAGCTTCATTAAAAGATCTTCCTTTTGCTTGTCTGTTCTTTTCCGAGCTCATCTCAAGGGTCCAAATTAACTGACTGGCTGGATTTTTCAAAAAGTGAAATAAATGTACAGGTCATTGCTCCCTTGACCCCAACAGAAATAGCCACGGCTAATCTTATGATTCTAAGCGGCTCTTGCAGGAGCAATTATGGGATCAAGAATCCCAGCACCGGGCAACGTGTGCTCGGCCAGCTGAAAGATGCCGGCGCTCTTCGCAGGGGCCCCAGAGGGGCGGGAGGAGAAGGGGAGGGGGCGAGCGAGCCGCGGGTGCTCGGGCGGCCAGACCTCTCCGGGGCGGGTGGGCAGCAGGAGCGCCCCCGCAAAAACTGGCAATCATCTGTTCCTTACGCACCGCCTACTGGCAACCTGTGACTAACACATTCCCTTTCAAACTTTTTAGGAAAAAACATCACTCACAATACAAAAAGGGTCCCTCAAATGACTTCCCAAAATATAGTTTCGAAAAAGGATGTAAAAAATATTTAAGAAAGCTAGTAGCATCGTTTTTTAATAAGTGGCATCACCTCTCCCCCACTACCAAAAGCAATATTGATTCCATGCAACTTGGCAACACCGAGGAGAGCCAGCCCCCCCCGCCCTCCTGTTTGTTTGTTTTTCTTCTTTTTTGAAAGAAAGAAAGAAAGAAAGAAAGAAAGAGACAGACAGTGCCACTGCCCTTTCCCACTTGCTGTCTATCTGTTTGTTTGGTCATATGGACACACACACACACATCTTTTACTCTTAAATTCAAATTCCACCTTTCTCCCAGAACTGGAACCAGAAATGGCTCAAAACATCATGAATAAAGCTAAGTGCAAATGAAAACAGAGTAAGTTATAACTTTGAAACAGTGTTCCAAGCTAACAAGTTATAAAATTAAAACATAATTAAATTAAAATACTTTACAAATATGGTAAATAAAAACGCCACTCGGTAACAGCTCCCGTCTAAGTTCCCCTTTCCAGATACCCGCTGCTGGCCTCCTCCCTGCTGCCTCCCCCCGCTTTTTCCATCCACCCCTTCCTCCTCCCCCTCCTCCCCCTCCTGCCCCCTTTCCCTCCTCCCTTCCTTCTGCTCCACTTCCTGGCCCAGGCACGCCCCACCAACCACCAGGGAGAGCGACCCCTCCAATGCTTCGCCCCCTATGCAATGTGTGGAAGCAAGGAGAATGGACTGAGGGGGAATTGGTTTACTTCTGGAGCGTAATCTGGATGGGAATTGAGAAATGTGTTGGTGATGTGCCTCTTATGCTCCATCGGCTTCTTTTGGCTTAGCACATCTGCTGCGCCTTTTTGGTGCAAAAGTGTCAGAGGGATGTGTGCACCTGTGTGTGTGTGAGAGAGAGAAAGAGAGAGAGAGAGAGGGGCAGAGAGAGCAAGCACCTCTTTTTTTAAAAATCTAGCCGTTCTCTCCATTTTGCATTGATTTGAGTTTTGCTCATTACTGAAGAAGTACTGAAGGGGGGTGATCCAGATGAGTATGCGCTACCTGAAGAATATTGTGGATGTTGGCTGAGATCCCCCGTTTCAGGGCTTCCAGTCTCCCTCCCTTGACGCTCGCCCCCCGCCCCCACTTCACTGGCCACTGTTGCAAATCTTTTGGCCACTTGAAATTGTGTTATGGCTGCTGTGTCTCCTGGAGCCCCAGTCCACTTGCACACGGGGGTGGGGTGGGGAGAGGGCTGCCCGAGAGTCCCCCAGGGAGCGTCCAGGCCGCAGGGAAGGAAAGCAGGAAGGAAGAGTCTGGCGGCGGCGCAAGAGCAAAGCGACCCCGCTAATCGCTCCCCCTTGAGCCGCTTTATCAATCTGTGTAATCTTCTTTCTCCAGACAGGCTGCCACGGGAGGCAACAGTTAGGGTCCTGCCTCTTCTTACTCAACCAGCGGACCAGGGCAATTAAGAGGCTAATAGGATTCTCCTCAAAATACTCTACCTTCAATAAGCACAGATCAACACACACATACACACACACACGGACTCTTTACACAACAATTGGGAAAGAGCCACTCCTGAGGGGGAGGGGCCAGTAGGCAGTATAAGAAGCCTGGGCACAAGATTTGGGAGCCTCCCGGCATCCGCTACGAACTACACGTGTACCCAGAGCGGTGGAGAGGACTCGGTCTCTTCTCTCTGCAGGTAGGGCACTTCTGATTCTATCTGGTGTGAGGGGGAGCTGATTCTGCAGAACAGCCCCAGTGAGGAGGCACCGTGGCAGGCCAAGAGGGCACCCCAGAAACGTGGCAGTGGGGACAGTCCTGGGCCGCAGAAAGCGCGAAGGAGAGCATCTCAAACATTGGTAGAGCCAGACTCATCCAGACCGCTATGAGGTGGGGGCCGGACACGACCGGAAGACCCCTAGCCCGTGGGCAGCCCTTCCCTTCTCTTGGTCCCAGCGGGCAGCATCCAGACTTTGGCTCCTGGGGTGACGGTCTTCCAGGAGGCGCTCCACCCTCTTCCCCAAAGGACCACCGAGCCTGCAGTGTGGTTAGGCAGCTACTCCCCACAGTCCGCCTTTGGCCGCCGGTGTGGCCTCTGCGGTGGGTGAGAACCCTGGTACCCCACCCTTGAGCTGTCCTGAGGATGACCAGGGCGGGCAGGTTGTGAAAGAGACTGCTGGGAGTCACCCCCGGGGGAAACCTGAACGTGAAAGAGGTTGTTCTGGTCCTCGCTGCCGCTGTTGGCCCGAGGGGGCATGCCACGGCAAGGTCGTGGGCCTCTCGCGCTCCTTCACGCACCCACCCCCTCTCTCTTGCCGGCAGCGGCTGTTCTGGCGTGGCTCATTCACCACGGCTGCCTTAGTAGTTTTGTGCGTGCTTAATCGTTTGATGGATTTCTGACTGACCCTGTAATTCTCAAGGAGATCCACCGAGACAGTAGTCAACCAGAGTCTCGGCGGACCAATTTGCCTGATCATTCTGAGGAGAGGCTGATGCCCAGCAGCTGAGTCCTGGGGGCTCGGCACCCCCTGCCCCTGCTTTCCCGGGGTTCAGGTCCTCTGACCCCTTTTTAACACTTCTCCACAGCGGGCTTAGCCTCCCTGTACGTCCCACGTGGCGTAAGAGGGTCTGCCGAGGTCAAGGCAGAAGGGCCGCTTCCCTCTAAGAAGCTCCTGAGCCGCCTCATCCCCATTAAGCTGCCCGAAAAGGGGCCGATTAGCCCGCGGAGATTCGCGGGTTCACGCTCAGGTTCACGCAGATGCCACAGGGATGACAGTGTCGATGGGGAGCCACCTCTGGGGAGGGTGTTCTGGGTGAGGAGTTTCTTGCTGCGCCCCCTCTTCCGACAGAGGAAAGAGGGGCTGCAGCAAAGACGGAGTTCCCCCTTCTCTTAGGAGACGTTCCTGGAGGCAGCGGGGAAAGAGGCGCAGGACCCCAAGCGCAGCCCAGACAGAGGCTGGCGTGAGAACTCCGTCCGCCCTGGCCGCGCGCTTCCGACCCAAAGCGGGGCGACTGTCCCAGGTGACCGTGTGCCGGAGCGGCGCATCACTCTCCCCCAGGACAGTAGAGCTCGGATTGGACCGCAGCTCCGGGGTGGGGAGATCCGCGCTTCTGATGGGGCGCCGGGGGGCACTTGAGGGACTCCGCAGGGGCAGGAAGAGGGCTGATGGAACTCCAGGCCAAAGGCCACCTGGAGCCGCCGTGCCAGGAAGCCGCTTGGCGACCTGCCTGCCGGGAGAAGGAGGAAAAGGGGGAGCGGGGGAAGGGGAGGCCAGCGGTGGCCGTGGGCAACCAGCTCCTGGAGCTGGAGAGTCCTCACCAAGAGCCTGGCCACTTCCCTCCTTCCTCCCGCCGTCTAACCCAGGCTGTGCCTTCTCTCGCTTCTTCTGCAGAGTTCCTGCCGCTGCGCTGAGGGACGATGGCCGAGGGAGCCAAGTAGGTCTTCGCTCTTTTTCTCCTCTTGTGCTTCTGCCCCGAGAGCTCCCTTCAGGACCACTCTCCGGCCGGAGCGCGCGTGGCGTGGCTGGTGTGCGCCTCCTTGGGTGCCTGGGCTCCTGCTGGCAGCTGACTGGGTTTCCTGGTGCTCAGGTCACATCCCCCTTTCTGTTAGGGCAAGATCGTTGGGGGACCTTTCTCCTACATAAGTGTCTCTCCAGAGGCCCCCCGCCCCCGGGGCTGAGCGAACACAGCCTAACAAATGTTTAAAGAGAAGCCAGCAGCTTTCACAGTCTGAGAATTCTGGTAGCAATTCTATAAAAGAAAAAGAAAAATCTCAGTAGTCATAATTTTAAATGATTTTGTTCCAGTGGGACTATTGGGATAGCTAGAAAATTAGGCTGAGGAAATGAAATGCTGAAGAAGAGGATTAGGCCTAACAGAGTCCTGAGGAATGTGCCAGGCTGGAAAGCACGTGCCTTGGTTATGTGGCACAGAAGTTAAGCCCAGCTTACTTCAATCGTGTTTAAGTCACAAGTCACGTACAGATCCGCCGGATCCACCGTGCACCAAAATGAACGGCTCCTAGCCTTGAGGGATGGGTCTGAGGCTGAGCTCTTTGCGTAAGCCAGGCGGTCACTTACTAAGGAGAGCAGGACAGGGAAGCCCCTCAGCCCTCTCCTCTCCCTGCCCCAGGAGGTCTGTGCTGGCAGAGGATCCAGCAGCAGGGAGAAGGGGCTCTGTGAGACCTCAGGGCAGGAAAGAAATGCAGAAGATGGCTGTGGGAATCCTGCTTATGAAACATTTGCTCAGGGGAAAGACATTCTTGGCAAAGAGGGGAAGACAGAGGCCCACCAGATCTGCTGTCTCCATCTACATGGCTAAGAGAGGGGGTAAGAGAAAGGGGAGAGTGTGTGCGTGTGCGTGCGTGTGTGTGTGGAGAGGGGGAGGGAGGGGGAGAGAGAGAGTGCACCAGTGTATGCCACCCACTGGTGGCCCACTGTCCAGACAGTGGTGTGTAGTGCTGCAGCTGGGAGTAGAGTGACACCCTATCTTCTGTTCCATTGCAGTGATGGGGCACGATGGGAGACTCTGCGTGTGTATGTGGTCAACATGTTTGCTTCTTCTCCATTGTGTGGAGTGGAAGGAGCTTCCCCTGACCCAACTCTCTGACCAGCACATATTTCCACCTTTCCTGGAAGGGTGCTCAAGGTCTGTGGCAGGGCAGGATTTGGAATAAACCTGTTCCCTGTCCTGCCCATATCTTCACCCTCTTTCACCTGTTGTGCTGGCAGAGCAGAAACACCAGCCCAGTACGACAAGGACATGCATGCCCATTAGTGTGGGCACAGGACTTCTTCTCTCTTCGACGGCACCCAGCTGGCATTTCTGTCTTGCATTCTCCATAAGGCGTGTTAGCAATATGTGTGCATGTGTAGCCTATAAGTCTTCTCTAAGTCTTCCCCTCCCACCCTCTGTTTTTCTTGGCAGAGTGTATAAGAAGACCTGCCCCAATGGGAAGGTAAGAAGACAACACGCTACACAGATACCTTGTCATAATAATAATGCAGAAGGGCCGGAAATACTGCTTCAGGCCTGAGGGAAAGGTTACTTGTTGAGCTCTGGCTATAATGCGTCTTCCATTGACCTTTTATCTGTCATCATATCATCATCATCATCATCATCATCATCATCATCATCATCATCATCATAGAATTAAAAAGTGGCCAATCCACTTGCTCTTTAGGCCCAGAAACTGGTTGGGGACTGACAGGGTAACCCATTCCGAGGTCCCTTGGCCTGTGTGTGTTGCAGGCACCACAAGATTTTGTCTGCGAGTGTTCATCAGGGGCTGCTCCATATAGCCATTTTTCTCGCTTTGCCAGGAATCTGGGTATTTTGAACCCAGGTTGGGAACATTAATGAGGAGTGTGTGTTCTCCGAACCCTCTCCTCATTATTTTTGGCTATTTCCTCCCTTGTACCAGGAGCAGGGGGCTTCATAGCTTTTGGGGGGAGGTTTTCTTCACTGTTCAGAAGCACCAGGCAGACCCAGAAAATTCAGCAACACCATAGCAGCCAAAAGAAAGTGTTGAAGTGCTTCCGATTTAAATGGTCCTTGTAACCCCCCATCTTCAGATTTGGTGCAAAAGGCAACTACTCCTGGGAATGTGCCAGGGGATGGGGGGCTGTTTGGGACAGCTGTCTAGCTCCTGCTCACTGCCTCTCCTTCGGTGGGGAGAGGCTCAGGTTGGGGAGTGGGGAGTGAAGCCAGGGACACAAAGCCAGTGCTTGGTCCAAGGCGGGAGAAATCCAGAAGCAGGGCTGAATGAATTTGTGAGTAAGTTGTGAGTGCCTCTCCTCTCCTGCCCATCTAGTTATCCATCTACCTGGGAAAGAGAGATTTTGTGGACCACGTGGAGTCTGTGGAACCTGTTGGTGAGTAAATGTATTCCTGCTCATCTGGAGTCCTTTATCTGCAGCCACATTAATGTACATGTCCCTCTGAACATGGCAGAAAGCAAACGGGGGTAGGAGTGGGGTAATAGCGACGTGTCATTTACATGAAGGCTTTGCTGAATAAATGAGCTCTCAGGACCCGGAGGGGATGGAAGTGGCTATTAGCACCAAGCTGCTAGTGGGAAGCTCCATTTCAAAAAGAACCTCCTCACCCCACAAACCAAATGACAAAGGAGCACATCATGAAGAAACCTTCTAACAGAGTCCACTCCCTGCATGCTGGACTTCTGGGTGGAGGGTATGTGTAGGCAGGTGCCAGTGGAACACCAGAAACATGGAAAGAGTCCCATCTGACCTTGTGTCTCACTGCCTCTGCTTTGAGTGCTGTGTGGGTGGTAGCTGAAGGACAGGTAGCTGACGGCATGAATGGCTGCTCTTGAAAGGCCCACGGGCTGACCTCTGCCCCACTGTCCCCATGTGGGTCTTTGCCTCTGTGCCAGTCCTCACCAGTCTGCACAGAACTGACTGCACTTCTCTGCAGGGCCTGCTAATCGCTGGGCCCTACTTTGGGACTCTGCTCTCAGGTTCCAGGGATGCATGGCCCTCTTTCCTTTGGCTGAGAAAGACTCAGCAAGAATGACCAACTGCCTAGGTCCAGTGAGAAAGTGTTTGTTTTCTACTCACATTTGTTGTAACCTAAAATCCACAGTGGGACCACAATCCTTCAGGTACTTTCTAGGAAGCAATCCCATTGCTCCCTGGTTTTTACCTCCGGGCAAATATGTGGAATTTCAACAGAGAAAAATGTAAGGTCCTACACTGAGGCAGAAAAAAATGGAATGCACAAATATAGGATGGGGGGCATGTGCCTGGATAGCAGTACGTGTGAAAGGGATCTAGAAGTCTTGGTAGATCACAAGCTGAACATGAGTCAGCAGTGTGATGCAGCAGCTAAGAAAGCCAACACGATTCTTAGTTGCATCAATAGGAGTAAGGTGTCTAGATCAAGGGTGGTAATGGTACTAGTCTATTCTGGATTGGTTAGGCCTCATTTGGAATACTGTGTCCAGTTCTGGGCACCTCAATTCAAGAAGAATATTGACAAGCTGGAACATGTCCAGAGGAGGACAACCAAACTGGTGAAGGGTCTGGAAGCCATGAAGCCCTATGAGGAGCAGCTTAGGGAGTTGAGTATGTTTAGTCTGCAGAAGAGAAGGTTAAGGGGGGACATGATAGCCCTGTTTAAATATTTGAAGGGATGTCATGTCGAGGAGGGAGCAGGATTGTTTTCTGCTGCTCTAGAGACTGGGACAAGAAGCAATGGATTCAAGCTGTAAGAAAGGAGATTCCACCTGAACCTCAGGAAGAACTTCCTGACAGTCAGAGCTGTTTGGCAGTGGGATATGTTGCTGCCTTAGTAGAGTATGGTGGAGTCTCCTCCTTCTTTGGAGGTTTTTAAGCAGAGGCTGGATGGCCATCTGTTGGGAGTGCTTTCATGTGAGTTCCTGCATAGCAGGAGGTTGGACTGGATGGCCCTTGGGGTCTATTCCAACACTATGATTCTATGACTGAATTAACATGAGTGTCCCAAAAGCACAGGTTTGCTGAGATGATCAGAGGAACATTTCTTCCTTTGGAAGCTCAAGAGGTATCAAGAAAAGACTGGTTAGGGTGTTTAGGCTGAAGGTATGTCAAAGACAAACATGAGGGTTTCCTAGCTTCTCAGAGGGTGGATCTGGGCCCCTCCAGGCAAGCCCCATACATGGCCCACACATGGTCCTGCGAGCCAGGAGGGCCCCACATTGTGGTCTTCCTTGCTCATGGACCTTTCATGACCAGCTTCTCCTTTTCTCTTTGTTCGCAGATGGGGTGGTCTTGATTGATCCAGAGTACCTGAAGGACAGGAAAGGTAATGCTCCTGCATCCTTTGCATACAATTCTGCGTATCTCTTAAAGACTCTACTGCAAATCAGATCCTGCATTGTGGGGCTGGGGGAAAACCAAATAACCACCAAGGTACCTCAAAGTCCATGAGTATTTCAAAGAGGCAGCATCCTGCAAACAGCTTTCTTGAACCCTTGGCCCACTCAAGGCTGCTCCAGCCAAGCCAGAGAAGATAAGCCAGCTCCACCTCCTTCTGTCTTCCCGGGACTGCTTTTTATTTTGGAGTAAAAACTGTACACTTATTTCAAAAAACACATACACTTATTTTGGAAACTACAGTATTTTTGTTTCTGGATTCTAGATATAGGAGATACAGTGAAGTAGTAAAACAAGTTTGCTAAGATTCCAGTACAGGCACACACACCCTGGTATTTGTTGATATGTGAGTCTGTGACATCCACCATAGAAAAACCCTCGTTCTGAGTCTGACCCAAAATGGCTGCCCAGCTCAGCACCCTGTCTCCTGCAGGAGTGGACGGGAAGAGCTACAAACATCCCCATTTCCTGGAAAATTACCAGCTCTTTCCACTTCATGTGCAACCCACCATCTCCCCAAGAACTGATACTTAAGGTGGTTAGTAATGCCTGTCTTCCCATCTTTAATAGCTCTCCTGTTGTAATGACAAAATAGCTCTTCTGCTCTCTGACTTAGGAAATGTTCTGATGGGTCAAACAAGCATGACTCTTCTCTTCCCTTCCCTTCCCTTCCCTTCCCCTCCCTGACTGCCTCTCTCTGTTCCCCACACTCCTCTCTCCTCTCCACTGTTCCCTCTTCCCTCCCTGGTTGCCTTTGGCCCCCTGGGGTGATCCAGTGTACGTGACCCTCACGTGTGCGTTTCGCTATGGCCGAGATGACCTGGACGTCATTGGATTGACATTCAGGAAGGATCTCTACGTCCTCACCACCCAGATTTACCCGCCTGTGGCAGACCAGGCCCCCAAGACCCTCACACCACTGCAAGACAAGCTCATGAAGAAGCTGGGAGAGCATGCTTACCCCTTCACGTTTGAGGTACCTCTCAGAACATGGTGGGCCACCACTCTTCTGCAGGGGGAGGTGGCATGAAGTTGCTCGGGGTTTTGTGCTTTCCTTTAAATGCTGGAGAATGTGAGTTTACCTGCAGTGGGCCATAGGGCTAGCAATCCAGAAGGAGAGAGTCATCATGACAGGAGAAAGTCCAGCGGTGTGGACGCTGGCAGACTGTCTTTCCCTTTTCCTGAGGATAATGGGCTTGTGTGTGTCCAGCAGAAGATTCATGGGTCCCTTTGGTGTTTCCTCAGGATGCTGGAGCTTCAAGAGGGCCATTGCCCTGCATTGCAGACCAAAGGGACACCCAGCACACACACACTCATCTCTACATTGCAGTTCCAAGTTCCAGTCCCCTTCCAGAGGGTGGATCCTGCCTTCTCCCTGCGCAGCCTTCACTCTCCTTGGCACTGGCGACCCAACGCTGCCAGGAGGGAGAGAGTGTGTGTGGAGAGCAATCTCCCAGAGCCAAAGGCCTCCCAGTGCCAGAACTAGCTCCCAAAGGAGGATGAAGGGGACTTACAGTAGCCCTCCCTCCAAGGCTGACATAAAACTGCTATGGTGCCTGCTATGCTCTTTCTTTTTAACAATTAAGAAAAACAAAAGAACAAAAGAAAATGGTTCTTAATATAAAATAGCTATTTACTCCCCTTAATTTGGATGGGTTCTGAGGTGGGTCGCACAAATCAAGGAAATCTGAAAATAAATGTGCAGCCCTAGAACTTATGATGCCAAAAATGTCACTTTCCTCTGGCAAGCAGTAGGGGGGACAAGCTGGCCCTGACACCTGCAGTACTGCCAGGATGAAGCCATTTTACCAGAAGCTCCCCTTTGACTGATCCCCTCCTGCTGGGACTCGGAGCACAGGCTGATGGGTGGAAAGATAGGCAGCCCCAGGGAAGTTGCTCTTCTTCTCCTCCTCCTCCTCCTCCTCCTCCTCCTCCTCCTCCTCCTCCTCCTCCTCCTCCTCCTCCTCCTCCTCTTCTTTCTTCTTCTTCTTCTTCTTCTTCTTCCAGTTTTGCTGAAGGAAGCCAATGTTCTCCCATCCATGAACCTCTTTTTAACTTTAAACTCTTTTCCATTCTCCACTCCTACAGATGGCGACCAACCTGCCCTGTTCTGTCACGCTCCAACCGGGCCCGGATGATGTTGGAAAGGTGAGTGGAAAGCAATATGTCCTGCCAATTTTCTACTGTGAGAGTTTGTCATAATGAGATCCTTAGCATGTGAAAAAAGAAAGCAAGTTCTCAAAAGCATGTATTGAAGACCCTGTATGATGCCCCTGGGGGTCAAAAAAAGAGTGGCATGAGACAGTCTGCTTTGGATGGGTGGAATCACATTAAAGGCTCCAGTGTCTCCATAGGGTCACAGCTTTTTCTAGCAGGGCTACATAGAGTGTCTTTCAGTGGTTGTAGATCAGACCCACTGGCCACAGGTCTATGGCTGGGCACACATCAAAGCCCCAAAGACGTTGGCAGGTGGGTGTGTGAGCCACTGTCTCTCACATCATGAGGTTGAGTCTGCCCATTTGACAGTGTAAAATCTCCTCCCTGGGTCAGAATCCAGGTTGGTGGGGTCAGAAGAGAGATCCTCTCCCTTTGCCTCTCGTCCTCTCTGCTTCAGAAGACCCTGCTTGGGCCATCGTGGATGTCATTTCGGTACCAAGCAAAGACAAATGGGGGAAGGTGACCCAGTCTTTTTGCATTTAGTCCATTCTATCTTCTGGTTCTTAAGCTCTTTATTGAAATTTGTGCTCAGTTTTCTGCTGTTTCTCAGCTTTATGTTTAGTTTCTGTTTAAGGGAAGAGGAAGAGAGAGATTGATCATAAAATTGCTGGTTTTCTACTATCTTCTTTGTATGCCCTCTTGGTGGTTTTGCTAATACATTCTAGAGAGTGAACAGGATTCTGTGTCACAGGCGGGGGCGTATCGCTCTGCACCCACAGCTCTGCACTTCCTCCTCTCTCAACAGCTGCCGAGGGTAGAAGGAGGAGCAGGAGGGGCATCACCAAGCAGTGGGGACATCCTTGCTGCAGTTTCCTGGGGAGAGTAAGAGGAGTGCTATTGACATTCCTCTTTGCTCTCACTAGTGGACTCCAGAGGGAAGGAGCACTGGGTCTCTGGGTCTCTGAGATGAGGTAAACAGGCAGTGTGCAAATCCCTTATCTGAAAACTGCTAGTTGGATTGAAGTGTGCATTCAAAAAATATATGCATTGATTGGCTAAGCCCTGGCAAACTCAGGGAAGGTTTCAAGTAGAGGATCAGCTCAGCAAGGCTGGCACGCACTCTCTTGATGGAGGAAGAAGAGAGGGACGTAGTTGCAGACACACCTTCTGCGGTTGCATGGTCTGGTTGCTTAGGTACATGGACACATTGGTGGCCATGCATTACAACGAGCGATTCAGGGAATGAGGGTAGTTCTATAGGCAGCCAGGAGACCTGAGACTGCCTAAAGCCTCATCTCCCTAATTGGAGATGGGAGAACAGGGTGTTTGAGTG
The DNA here is from genome assembly GCA_948474755.1 of Ctenosaura bakeri. Classification (NCBI taxonomy): domain Eukaryota; kingdom Metazoa; phylum Chordata; class Lepidosauria; order Squamata; family Iguanidae; genus Ctenosaura; species Ctenosaura bakeri. Next base: position 260,599 of record CAOLHI010002269.1, read on the forward strand.
TTTTCATTGGAATACACCTCTGCTGCTGCTGAGTAGCTGTAAGTGGGAGTTGAGGAAACCATTGGCCTCTAAGCCTTTGCTCTTGTGTTTTCCCCCCAGTCTTGCGGTGTAGACTTTGAGGTCAAAGGATTTTGTGCTGAGAACTTGGAGGAGAAAATTCACAAGAGGTAAAATGAGAATGTTTTTTAACAGTTATTTCTACACAGAAAGAAAAACAACGTGTTTCTTCTGCTGAAAAGATTCTTTGAGTGATCAGTAGAAACAAGGCCACTCAGGTCCTCAGGTGTTCTAGAAGGCTTGATGACAAAGGAAAAGGGAGTCAAACCCATGGGATGCAGAGGCCCCCTCCAGGCCCTCCTGTGCAGCCCCCATTCCCTCAGCCAATGCCACTGCAAACCCCAAAGGGCACCGCTGCTGTTGCCAAGAGCTCTCTGGAAGCAAAACAGCAAAGGTGGCCAGAGTAACTGGACTCGAGGAGAGAGGCAGTCTCCATCCCTGTCTTCTCTCCCCCTGTGGAGAGAAGGAGTGAAACAGCCTTGGGTTGGGGGGGGGCTTGCCACCTTTTGGCTGCCCAGTGGCCCAAGAGCAGCCTTAGATTCATCTCCCTCTCCTCCCCCTCCTCCCCCTCCTCAGCCAAAGGAGGTCTTGCACTGGATTCTTGGGATGAGGTGATTTTAATGCCTCCCACAGCATGCTCAGGGCATGGGCGTACATGGATGTGCTCGATTGGGCCATGATCAGGCGAGATAGAGAGAGTTCAGGGAGAGGAGGAGGAGGAGGAGGAGGAAGCTGATGGTGCCACCTCCTCACTCCATGTCTCTGCAGAGACTGGGGAGCACCTGAGCTCTCCTTGCACCATCTGCTTCGAAGTGCTGCTGGGTCTGAAGAAGATGCCCCTCTCCTCCCCCCACCCTGTGTTGCTGCCCCTTGATCCACCACTAAAAACTTTACCACTTTGTCTTGGCTGCTCTGCCACTTGTTCTCCCTCTAAGCATCCAGACCAACAGTGAGAAAGGGAGAGATTCCCTCCTTCCATCCTCTTCTCTTTCTCCCCCTCTCCCTCTTTTGTCCCGAACTGACTGAGGAGCCAAGCCTGCCCAGCACTTTCTGAATTGAGAGACATTCCAGAGAACAAGGATGTGGAGGCCACCTGAAAGTGCCTCCACTCCACCGACCCATTCAATCCACAGCGTGCAGTTTCAGCACTGTTGGGGTTTGTTTTTTTTTTTGTCCTTTCTAGTTAAGTGTAAGTGATCTGGATTAGGACTAGTGCTAACTAAATGGAGAGACTCAAACCAACACATATCTTGTTGCAAAATTTATTGCTCAATATATGGGGCGAAGGAAGGAAGGAAGGAAGGAAGCAAGCAAGCAAGCAAGCAAGCAAGCGGGGGCGAGGGGGCGGGGAGAGAGTGGACAGAAGTGGTTCTCCATCTTTTTAGACCTGGGGGATATTGAAAGGAAAAAACCTTGGGGTGAGGAAAGTTTAAGCCTCCCCCCATGAGCACTGGCTCCCCAAACACAAAAGTTTCTGCAAGCTCACACTCCATTTTTGCCAGGAGTGAGGGAGGGGCTCCAGTCCCTTCTGCCTGTGCTGGGGATGCAATGCAGGGCTTGTTCTCCCCCCTGTGGCCCTCCTGCCCCCCAGCCCACATCCAAGCAGCAGCCCTGAATCTGGACCCACAGCAAGGCTCATTCTCTGTGACTTCTGCATCACTTGAGTTCATTCATTTTCTTGCTTTTGAAACGTTCTCCATCTCTTCCAGATGTTTCTCAGGAGCATGATACAGATGTAGAGAAAGGATGACCTAAAATATATTATGTAGACACCTACATCTGCTCCTTCAAATTCCATTAATTCTAATTTCAACAAACTATGATTTTTCAGAAGGAGCCAGGATTTGGGTGCAGAGCACTTTCAGGAATAGGAAGGGACCCAGTGTGATCTATGTTATATCCAGGGAAAATTTAAATAATGTGCAAACACAATCTGTGTCAGGTCCACTTCCTGATACCCAAGGCTTCTCTCTCTAATAAATCTATTGCAGTGCAACAGGGAGGGTCTGGCCAGGCCTCAGGACCAGCTGCTTTTCCAGTTCTGGTGTCCTTTCCTCTTTCTTTGGATTGCAGGAATTCCGTGCGGCTGGTGATCCGAAAGATCCAGTTTGCACCCGCCAGCACCGGCCCAGCACCCAAGTCAGAGACCACCCGGCAGTTCATGATGTCTGACAAGCCCTTGCACTTGGAAGCCTCCCTGGACAAAGAGGTCTGTCTCAGCCACCCTTTTCCTTCCAGCTCTGCCTCCAAAGAAAAGCCCTTGCTTTGCCCCTTAGACTACAAAGTGCTCTACTTTACACAAAACACATTTCTCCCAGAGCACAATTCTCTCCTAAGCTCCTCCCCTCTGTTGTCATCAGCTTCTCTTTCCTTCTCATCTCACAGTGCTAGTATTGAGATACCTTATGATAGGGACAGAAGAAGAGAAATGGAAGAGGGACCAGAGGGGGAATGCATAACCAAACGATGGTACAGGCTGGGTGTACACAGGTGTTTTTCCTCATCTGACTTTATCAATAATATTATTTCAGATTTATTATCATGGAGAGCCAATTGGAGTCAACGTCAACATTAATAATACCACCAATAAGATTGTAAAGAAAATAAAAGTATCAGGTAATTAAAAAAAAATACAAACCCAACATTGTAGCTCATTTTCATAAGTGCTATGTGTCCTTGGCCCATTCCACATTTTGGCTTCCACACTTATTTCCCCACGTTTGTGCATTTATCTTCCCTTGTTCTGCAAAATCATCCTTATTATCAGGCACTCTGGAACCTGATAAAGCGCCTTGTTCACATGATTCTGGCAGCCTGACTGGAAGAACTACTTGTTGCTCATCGAATGGGGAGGGGAAGGAAGCTGCCAGAGTTGCTTGCTGTGGACACCTAATTACAGCTGGGATGGATAGAATTCAGAGTCCGTGACAGCATGCAAACATATGCAATCTGTTGAAAATATGCATCACCGTCACTTAGTTTATGTGATCCATAGGGCTCCTAAGTAGTCACAGGGTGGGGCGGGGGGAGGCCTGGCCACTGGGAGCCCAGCTCAGAATTCCCTAAGACTAGAACAACACCAATAACAACACCGACCTCTCTATGGCACCATAAGAGAAGAAGTTCTAGACATGGTTGAGAAATTGCAAAAGAACAGCTCAGTGAGGAGAGAGAGTCTTTAAAAACCCAAAGGTGAACATGCTGTCTGTTACTGGAGATAAAGGGGCCCAGTTCCTAGGAGAGCAACCCGGCGCAGTTCTGCCCTGTCTGGCTAACAGTCCAGAGTTCTTTGAGACAGTCAGTGAACTTTTGTACAGATCTTGAGATTTATTTGGACTCACAAAATGTTTTTGCCAGAACTCCTTGCCAAGAACTTATGAACATTCATGGGATAAAAGTGGCAGGGATCTGACAGAATGGAAACTGACTTTTTAAAAAAGGGGGGGGGGAAAGGAAACAGATTTAGGAATAAATAGTCTGTTCTCACAATGGTGGGATGTGAACCTAAGAAAACCCGCAGAGATCTGTGTTGGAGCTGCTGGTTTCTCACTTTGCTAGAAATCATCTGGAGTTAAGACACCCAATTAATTAGGGTAGTTGGGGAAGGGATTAATTTTAAAGAGCTTAAAAGGGACTCTCCAAACCAGAGGAATAAGCATTAAAATGGCAAATAGGATTCAGTGTAAATTAGTATAATGTAATGCGGAGTGGGGCAGAAAAAAGTTAAAAAACAAATTACAGTGACATTGATAGGCTCCAAGCTTCCAACAACTGTCCAAGAAAGGGGGCTGGAGGCTGTGGGAAAAGCTCTGCAAAAATATCAAGCCAGTGTGTGGCTGCTATGAAGAAGGCCAGTTTCATATTGGGCATAATTGGACAAGGAATTGAAAATAAAACAGCCAATATCGCAATGCTGTTATTCAACTCTGTGGTGATACCACCATCAGGAACGCAGTCCGCAGTAGTTTTGCTTGTCCACCTAGGCAAAGCTCTCTGACTGTTTCTCCTCCTTCTCCCTCCCTCCCTCCCTCCCTCCCTCCCTCCCTCCCTCCCTCCCTCTTTCTCTCTCTCTCTCTTTAGTTGAGCAAATCACCGATGTGGTTCTCTACTCACTGGACAAGTACACTAAGGTCGTTTGTTCAGAGGAATTCGTGTAAGTGGCATCTTTTTGACCCAGAGGAAGAAAGAACAGGGAAGGCTGGAAAGACCCTGGGTCTTTGGTGAAGAGAAAAATCAATGAGACCCACTAAGCCAGTTGCTGAATGAGAAGTCAATGGGAAGCCAGCCATTCCGTGGGTCTCCTGGTACTTGGGGCAAGCAACTGGACTTATGCCAATGTCTGACACACACACGTATGCACGTGTGTGTGTTTCCATGTATGTGCACTGGGAAAATAGGATTAGGTGAGGCTCCCTCATGTCCAGGCTCAACGTGTGCACAGGGGAGGAGGACGATCTTTGTGCCACTTCCTATAGTTGCAAATACTTCTGGGTGATGCTTTTGTTTTCATTTTCCGTCAGTTCTGAGTGTTGGTTTGGTGTGTATTTCCCACAGATATCAAGAGTGGGCAGACTTTTCCTTGAGCTTGTTCTTCTTGTATTTTCTAGTGAGAACGTGGCAGCCAACTCTACCTTCTCCAAAAGCTATGCTGTAACTCCCACCTTATCTGACAACCGTCAGAAGCGTGGGCTGGCCCTGGATGGTAAACTCAAGCACGAGGACACCAACTTGGCATCAACTACTGTGTAAGAGAAACTACTACTACTATTACTACTCCACTGCCTGCTGCGCCCACCACACCTTTAAAATCCCTCCTCTTTTCCCCCCTTAGTTTGAGACCTGGGATGGACAAGGAAGTCCTTGGGATCCTGGTTTCCTACAAAGTGAAAGTCAACCTGATGGTGTCCAGAGGAGGGTGAGCATCAGTTCCATACGAAAGAAGGGAAATCACCACCCTGGGCTCTTGCCACTGTGGGTTATGCTGCCATGTGTCTCTTCTGCAAGGTCTGGGTTGAGTGAAGACCATTGCCATCGGCTGCTATTGGGTGCAGCCACATAGGTGCTTGGTGCAGCAGAATTACCTTTGTATGTGCTGTGGCAGGTATATCTTGAGCAAACAGTTGCCTTTGGCATTTTAAGCACATGAAGGTAAACAGTAATAGAGAACTGCAGTCTAAAGAATGCCTCTCAGATTCAGGCTTCATCTTGTCAGGTTCATGAGATTGTGAGTTAGACCAGGGCCCCAAAATCTTGGAGATGCAGACACCAGACAGGCTCTTGATCTTGTTGCAGACAACATTAATCAGCCTGGGGTACTTCTGAGCTGGAGAACAGAGGCACTCCATGAGGCAGGGAGTCCTGTCAGTCGGCCCTACCTCGAGTAAACCCACTGAATCAGGGGCTGAAGGGTGAATCAATTAAATGGGAGTAACAGCGGGATATAAGTCATCATGTTCAGTGTGAATGTTTGTATTTTAATTTTTCTCCAGCATTCTGGGAGATCTCACATCAAGGTAAGCACTGATTTATTGATGTCAGCCACATTGTCACGGCCTCTTATTTTATTGCCCTGCAATCCGTGGGCAGGGGTGTTGGGGAAGGTGCTTCTGCTCGGTGGGATATCTTCCCACTGGAGGAAAAAGGCTGCTGGGCTTGGCTATTCCTGTGGTTAAAAAATGCATAAAAAGAGCATTTTGTGCCATGTCTGAGAATGCTACCCACTGTGTAGATCTAGCTGTAAACTGAAACATGATGTGAAGAAAACTTCCATTATTCCTTCGTGCATATTTCTTCTGCTCCTGAGCCATGGTGAGACTCTGAGGGACTCTATACCCAAACCTACTCCCAACTAGAGGATATCCATGAAATCAGTGGAATTTACAGACGTGAAAATTTATTATTTACCAGTAGGTTATCTGGGTCTACTCTAGTTAGGAGCAGGGATTCAGGTCTGCCCTCTCTCGGTTTCCCCCCAATGGATCCTCCTTACTTAGTGTCTCTCGCTTGCTCTTTCAGTGATGTGGGTGTGGAGATGCCTGTGATCCTGATGCATCCGAAGCCCGTCGACAGTGAGTAAAGCTTTTTGTATAGGAAGTGGTTCTGTTGGAGAGAGAGAAGGCCAGCCACCCTCGTGGAATGGAGGCCACAGGAGATTGTCTGCCTTTCCTTCCAGCTGTTGGACTTGGTCCCTGTGGTGGAAAGCCTGGGGGCAGGGGAGACACAAGAAATGCCCTGCTGGACCAGATCCGCTGGCCACTGGCCACCAGCCCCAGGAATGGGAGAGGCTGTGCTCCTGAGGCCACTGTGTGTGTTGACTGAGCTCACTCTGTGAATTTCTCCCATCCTCCTTTAAAGCCATTGAGGATGTTTCCATGACAGCCTTTACAACTGAGTATTTTCAGTAACGATTTTCAGCAGTTTACCCAGAGAAGGCATTTAAATTAGCAGTCTGTGATTATCCTGATTCCATGATTCCCTTTTAGAACACCAGAGCTCTGATGGGCATTGTCATGTCCTTTGTTACAGAGGTCAGTTTTACTGACAACTTGCACATTTCTATTTAGACAACATGTTATGTCACATTTCTCTTAGTTGTGTGCCATTCAAACCCAGTGTCTTTTAAAATGAATATTTGGTAATTAGGTTGACTGGGCACACATTGAGCCCCGTTGACTCCCTGATCTGGCAGTGTGCCTGGTTGCCACTTGGAGCTGTGGCAGCTCTCCTCTTTGCAGAAGAGCTCAGGCGTCTTCCTGTCTCTGGCCTCTTCTCCCTTCCGTGCCCACTTTGTGCCCAAAGACTGAGGGTCTCTCCCTGTCCCTAGGCAAACTCTTTCTTAGACTGGACGGGGATTATCTTCCACATTAGGTGATTTAGAAACACAGTAATTAATAATTCAATTAATATGTCTCCTCCTTCCTTTTTCTGCTCCTGCGGATGCATTCACTAATAACAGCTACGCCAAGGTAAAGGAGGGAAAAGGCTGAACTTTCCAAGTCAGCATGGGGTCTGTTCAGTAAATATGAAGCATCTTGACATGTCACTGTGGTTTCAGTCAGAGATAAACGCTTAAGGAAGTGGTTTAAGCAATGACTCACAAGCTGGTTTCTTTGGGAAAAGTTTGAATTCACAACCTAATTTGAATTTTCATGATATTCTTAAATGCAGATTTAGAAATAAAACATAGGAACTATTGAATTTTAATACTTAAAATGTCATTATCTTAACTGACCCCTGAAAGCTCAGAAGCCATCTGCAGCAGAATGGAGAAGCCCAGGAGACCAACTCTTGAAGATGCTGCATCAATTCAATGGGAGCAAAGCAACCGTCACCCAGGCGCCCCATCCCAGTGGCTGTTGCAGGCAAAAAGTGCTTCTCCAGATTGCAATTAGCCCTCCCCACGTTGATCTCACACAGCTCCCATCTAGTTGGGTTTTACCGGAAGATCTCTTTGGCTTGGCCAACCAGATGCAACCAGTTGGCTTCCTTCCAGGCTCTTTTCTGGGATGATGATTTGCCCAAATGGGTGCCTGAAGGTGATTCCCTTGGAGGTTCTATGGGCTGTCCTGCCAGTCTCTTCCAGGCAGACACTGGTTGCAAACTGGGTTTCTGGGCCATTGTTCCATTCTGGTGCAAAGGGCTTCTGTGCTTTCCAGGGCTAAATAATAAGACAACCATTGATGGGATTCAGTTCTCAAAAGATCTCCTCAGGTGTCTGAAGCCTGTCCCAAACCCTTTGGCACCAATTATGGCTAGAAAGGGAGACTTTGCTGTTCTGGATTTTAGCTCATTTGCAAATAGCCTCCTGCTCCCACCGCAGAGACCTGAGAGCAGCAGAGGTGGCCTTGTCCCTTATTCCTCCCCCTGGCCCCCACCCCAACACATTCCCCAGAGAGGGAACAGGATGAATGGTTGTGGAAAAGAATCAGCGTCTGGAATGTGAAAAAGAGGAGCAGAAGGTATCTCTCCCCTCCTCAACTTTTCTATCCTGATGCCACCCACAGCCTGGAGACAGCCAGAGGATTTCAGGGTTGCCCTCGCAGTGTCTTGAAGCAACTTGGAGTGCTGTGTTTTGGTGTGCTTTTGTGTGCCAAATACTGGAAATGTGGATTATTTTGCTTACAGTTCTCTCTCCCCACCCCATTCTTTTCTCTCCCTTCCCTCCCATGGCTTTTCCTGTGTGTTGGTGTTCCTTTGCATTTTTCTCCTGTAAGGAGGTAACTAAGCTTCTTTATATCCATTTCACTTTTTGTTGTGTGTTACACAGAAAGCTGTTGAACTGAAAACAACCCTTTTCTGTTTCCTGAAAATAATCATAAACACACACACACACACAAACACACACGATATACTGCTTCCTAAGTGTTTTCTAAGTATGGTCTGACTGTTTTTATATTTAAAAGTGCATCAAATGAAATCTGAGATGATAAGAAATTCTTTCTTAGTTTTTGCTATACGCATCAGTAAAGTTGTCTTAAGAAACAAACAAAGAAAGAAAGAAAGAAAGAAAGAAAGAAAGAAAGAAAGAAAGAAAGAAAGAAAGAAAGAAAGCAGGCAGGCAGGCAGGCAGGCAGGCAGGCAGGGCTGAACTTTCCCTGGGCAGAGTGTGCCCCTCCTGGGAGCTGGCAGGCGGCAGCTCCACAGCAACTGGGGAAGACGGCCATGAGAAATTTCTCCCTCACACCTAATGCTCTGGCTGTGCTGGGACAGAATTCAAGCTCTGGTCTTCCAAGGCTCATGTAAATGTTTCCTTCTGCTGTGACACAAACAGGGTTTCTCTGCCTGCCCCCATCCTGGCCATGACCCTTCTAAACCCAACCAGAGAGCTGATCATAGAGGCAGTTCCCTGGGAGAAGGGGGCAGGAGTCCTCTTCCCTGATTTGCAGCTCTGTCTCTGTTGCCCTGGAATTGCACTGGAAGAGTAGATCTAAGGACAAAGATGAATTGATTGGCATAGTTATTACATTTGGAGAACAGAAAAGTTCAATGCACTGCCTCTGGCCCTGGTCTCTGGACTCTCCTCAAAAGCAGGTGGCGGGGGGAATAGCTTGCCCTTTGGGAAGCCTCACCTCCCAATTTTCTAATTATTTTCAGCGCGGAGGACATTGTGATTGAGGAATTTGCTCGGCAGAAGCTCAAAGGGGAGAAGGATGATGAGGAAGAGAAGGAAGAAGAGGACAAAGGAGAAAGCTAATGTGCTTTTGTTGCTCAGTGAAGCCGTGATCATGCCCAAACCCTGACCTACTCCAATTCTGGGGGCAAGGGTGGGCTGTCCAGCCATTTCCACGTGCACTACGTTCCATTCATGTACTCTGATATGTTAGTGTTGTATTTGTGGTATGATAATGATTTGTTTTGTTTTGTTTTTGGCAAATCCTGCCACTTTAAAAAGCAAAATGAAAACAATAATTGCACCAAGATCTAAGGCCTAGTTGTGAAAACCCAAAAGATATATGGATGATAGCCTCTACACCTGCTACTCAAGACCTTGCAAAATGGCGTTTGGGAAACTGCCAGTCCAAGCAAATACTTTTATGCAGGGATGTGGGGGGGGGGCAGTTTTGTTGCTCCACTCAGCCCAGAGTGTCACAACTGATGGCTACACCTCTGGTGTTTCAGAAGCACAAATGGTAATTTGGAATACACATACTCCAGTTTTCATTTCATTGAATCTCAGCCTAACCCCAGAAGGGCTATGATGTAAGTTTTGCTGACAGTGATTTAGACCTCGTAAAGCTTTTTTTAAACATTGTTATCCCTATGATTTTGAACAAGTTGGATGTTAGTGATGGTTTTGAAATAAAACATGTTGTCAGGAAATGGCCAGAGTTTGGAAGAACCTTGACAAAATGCACCCTTTTGAAATGTATCAACAGTCCCAATGGAACAACCCAGTCCAAGACCAAGTGAGACCCAGGAAAGCATCAGAGCCTAAATACGGAGCAGAAGGCTGGGTGCACGATATCCATGTTTCCTTACAACTCAGTGATTCCAGATTATTTTTTTTCCAGTCCTGTAGCTGTCCACTGGAGCACCCTGCTGGTAATGAAATTTCCTGGTTAACTGCGTGTTGTAATAATAGCAGGATGTCCAAAACGTGATTTCGTTCTAAACCAAGCAACTAAGTTGGCAGGACTAATCCCAGCTCTCTCAATTCAGATTCCATTCTCATGAATCCATTTGCCTGAAATTCCAACAACCAGTCATCACTGGCTCTTGCACTTGGCTCCTGAGATGATAACATTTTCCTCGCTCACTTGTCATGAGGACAAAGATTAGGAAATGTTTAGAGGACCATAAAATGCCTGGCATTCAGGGAGTCTTTCTGGGCCCTCTGGTCCTTCAGGGCTCTGCCTGTCACTTGCTGCAACCCACATGGTGATTGGGGAAGAAATTCTGAGTAATGACTCAACAGGCAACTTGAAGGCAGGGGGAGACACACACACACACACTGTACACATCAAAATCTCTAGCTCAGAGTAGACACCCAGGCTGTTTTCTCTTTATATTTTCGTAAAAAGCAGCTGGGGGGAATTTGTGCAAAGCAAGACCAAGCCCCCCCCTTCCAATCAAGGGCTATTTTTTTTTTTTTTAAATGATGGGTTCAGGGGAGTTGACAATCTCTGTTGTTTCATTTACCCAAACACTTCAGGATAAAGACAAGCTGAGAATACTGTATGCAAAATCCCCTTTTGTATTTATTTTTTTTCATGGTCTATACTCTTTGCACAGATCCTTCCCTGAGACACCCTGCCAGAAAGATGGCCAGGAAAAGCCCATAGAAACGCGGCTGCTACTCCTGCCTCAGTGCTTTCCATCCAAATATTGCAAGAAACGCTGGAGGAATGTGGAGGCTCAGCATTCAGCCCAAGTCATTCTCCCCTTTGTTTAGAACATCTCTATGCTATTTCTCTGTTAAAAGTCTGAGAAGTGCACAATAAAATACTAAGAACATTATTTGTCTGAGAGCATGTGTGTGGATATATTTGCACAGCGCCATTAGTCTACATGGCACTTTGCTGAGCAGCACAAGGCGTTCAGCCCTTCCCTCCGTTTTTTTGTGAATGATGGGATTCTGCTACGTGTAAACAATAGGGAGAAGGTCACAGAAACCAGAAACGCAAAGAGAAAGAGAACAGACGATCTGCAGCTACATGACAGATGCTAAGCTCTGTTTGAGTTGGTGTAAGAAGCAAGGGGGTGAAGCAAACACAATGACCACCTTCAGGTGGATGGAAGGATGGACGGTTCCAGACGTTTCCAGTCCAGAGACAGGGCAGCTGCTCTTGCTATCCAGACTTTTTGGTGGCAAGAAAAATAGGAAAAAGACAGGAAAGCAGGGTGAAAAAACGGCTTCTATGACCCCTGCCTTCCTTGTCCTGCAGCGCTATTTCGTGGCGGATCGGGATCAGACGGCGGACGGGGACCTTTTTTAATAACGCCCTAATTCCTTGTCCTGCAGCGCCATCTGGTGGCACTTTGTTTAATTAAAAAAGGGTCCCAATCCGACATCTGGTTCCGATCCGCGACCAAATGGCGTTTCTGGACAAGGAATGAGGCGTTTTATTTGATTTAAAAAAAGGGTCCCAATCTGCCACCTGGTCCCAATCCCCCATTTTATTGAATTAAAAAAAGGGGCTGAATCACCCATCTGGTCCCGATCCGCCACCCGATGTAGAGCACCATCTGGTGGCGAAATTGAACATAGATTTTTTTTTTTAAAAAAAAATAAAATCCCCTGGCCTGGGTACGGACGGTGGGGACTATCGCCTAGCTAAGGGTCTTGAGGTGAGGAGGGCTTAGTTGAAACCCCCCTTTCTCTGCTGTGTGGGGACAATGGGAAGAGTCGTCTACACCAAACTTCACTTTCCGCACCGTGTGGGAAAGATGAGAAACATCGTCCAAACTCCGCTCCTCACTTTATGCAATGTGGGGACGATGGGACTTGTTGCCCAAACTGACTTGAAGTTTCACTTTCTGCAGTGTGGAGATGATGATACTTGTTGTCCACACGGACTGGAAGCCTCACTTTCTGCACAGCGTGGGGATGATGGGAAGCTTTGCCCAAAGTGACTCAAAACCTCACTTTCCCTTCTGTGGGGGAACCATAGCGAGCGGTTCTAAAAACCCGCCTCTGTGCATCCCGCCTTTTCCCACCAAAGCCCGCCCTGCTTTATTCGGAGCGCCCCCCGGTGGCAGAGCCCCTCCGTGTCGCCACCGAGACCCGTTGCGCCTCCGGAGCGCCCTCCAGCGGCGGAAGGGTTCCTTCTTGCTACTAAACCTCTCCCTCCTCCTCCCGGAGCCTGAGCTGCCGTGCGGGGATGATGGGTGGTGTCTTCCAATGCTTCTAAGGGCCCCGCATCCCCAGAAGCTACGCTGAAACTGGCCGCCTTCTTTGCTGCGCGTGTCTAAGGCACTGAAGGTTGTCGCGCTGTGTGGGGACGATGGGAACTGCTGTGCAAACACCCCCAGAGACTCCAGAGCTAAGGGAGGACAAGTCGAAACTCCTCTCCGTGGCGCTCTGACTCTGGATCGGGGCACTGCAGCGGCCGCCAGCCCCTGCATGTTCCCGGACGTCAACTGCCAAAAGTTCCCCCGGGGATTCTGGGAGTTGTAGTGCGCCACCCTCTTCCTCCTGCTCCCAAGACAGACATCGGCTGCGCCCAGAGGCCCAAAGGTCAGCGAAGGCCGTAGCGGGATGGGGAGGGGCTCCCAAAGCCTGCTCCCTCCGGCGCCCCGAAGGACAGGCGAGCAGCTCCCGGGACAGCCCTGGGTTCAAAGGAGCCGCTCCCCTTTCCCTCCCCCTAAGCCTCAGAGCTCCGTGCGGGGAAGGCCCGCCGTTCTTTCGCAGGCAGGCAAACCCCGCTCCCTGGTGGAAACATAATTCACTCCAGGCAAGACATAAGCCAGCGGAGCCGCACAGCCCGGAACCCCTTTGCTGGAGAAGGCCGGGCCACGCCCCCTCCGCCGGGCCACGCCCCCTCCCGGCTTCCGAAGCGGCGGAAGAGGCGGGCTTCCCAGGCGCAGAGCCCGACCGCTCTAGGAGTCGAGAGGGCAGGAGAGCTCCAAAGGTCCAGCCGCGCTCTCTTCCTCCCGGAAACCAGTTCCACGAAGAAGACTGTTCCGCCAGCGGTAGTGCCCCCCCCGCTTTTGAGCTTCAAAAGAAAATTAGTTAAAGAAATGTCCCCCTCTTCCACTCGGCGGCGCTGCAGGACAAGGAACGAAAGGTGTCTCATTTAATAAAAAAATAAAGAGGTCCCTTTCTTCCTCCAGGAAGCGTGGAAAGTTCTTATTTCATTTCTAGACAGCAAAATAATTTCCTTTATTCTGTTGCATTTGTACAGACCAGAATGATGTTATCTATTTAATAAAATTTATTTTACTGTATATAGAGGAGAATAATCGTTTGCACTGAAATATCTTTTTTAGACAGCAGAAATATCTATTCTATTCTTTTGCATTCTTATAGACCTCAGTCATTTATTCTATTTCATTTTATGGGATTTAGACAGAGGTATATTATTTTATTACCTTTACAGGCAGTAGTATCATCTGCGTTGTCTTATTTTACTGAATGGATAGCGAACATATTTTATTGCCCTTTCTTTGATTGCTTCTATTGTACTTTTTGGTATTCTTTGTTCCTCCCATTCATAGAGTGCAGAATCAGCCTTAGACACCCCCCGCCAATGCCTTCCGATGGATTTGTCCTTCCTCGCAGGGCTGTAGTAGGACTTTAGGCAGACAGTTATCCTTTGGAGGACGAATCTATAATCCCAGTATTTAGACCACTCTGGGCCCAGAAACTGTCCAGAAAACTCCCGGATGCGCTCTCTCTCCGAGGCTTAATAGATCTATGTTCGCTCTCGCGGGTACCGACGCTGACGGCGCATGCAAATAAGGGCTCACGGCAATTGGCCGCCCAGTCGCCCGCTTTGCCGCGCGGCTCCTTCCTCTTCGGACACAAGAGCCGCGGCCAGAGGGATGGGCTCCAGACCTGCTTCCCATTCGCCGAATCGGACGCCACTCAGCCCCTCCCCCCAGTATCCGAGCCCGCTGGGAGGCTGAGACCGCGACTCCATTGGTCCCGCTCTCCACCCGTCCCGCCCTCCCCTCCTGCGATAGGCCAGAGGAGCGGGGCGGCTCTCTATAGACGCCTTTTAAAGACGGGGAGCGGGGCCTCACTTCCAGGCCGCCCGCGGCCACCGGCTGGGAAGGGTTCCTTCTCCTCCTCGGCGGTTCTGCCCTCCTCCCTGCCGTGGCCCCGCCGGGCTTGGCGTCCGAGCTCTGGGGCCTCCCGGCCGCCGCCCGCACCTGCAGCGCCGCCTGCGCCCTCGCTCCCGCCGCCGCCGCCGTGGAAACCGGGAGCCCCCCTGCGCCCCGCTCCCCCGCCGGGCGTGCGGGGGGATTTTGGGGTGGGGGCGTTGGGTGCAGCCCCTCCTGCCTCTCCCCGGGGGTCCCGGTCCCCGCAGCCCTCCGCTGATGGAGAACCAGGTGGTGAAGATTCGGGGGTACAGCTCCCGGTACCTCCTTTTGCTTCCTGGAAGGGGTGGCGTCCCCCTCCCCCCTTGGGGACCCTCCTCCTTTTGCCCCCTTCCTTCTAAGGGGACCCCCCTCGTCCTCCTCCTCCTGGGGCAAAGGCTGGGCTTTGGGGTGCATCCCTTCCCCCTCCCGCCTTTCCCCCTTGCCTTGGAACGGGGAGCCTCTGTTCAGGGTTGGGGGTCGGCCAGGGAAGGGAAATATTAGGGTATCCCCCTCCCCATTTCCCTTTCCTCTCTCCCCCTCTATGCAGTCTTGCCTTTCCTCCAGGGAAATGATGGCTCCCCCTTTTCTCTCTCTCTCCCTCCCCATTTTTCCTTCCTAGAAGCAACCCGAACTCGCCACCCCTTCCGGCTGTATTTGAACCCGAGTCTGGTCTTCAGGAAGTTCCAGATGAGCCCCCAACTTCCTCCCTCCCTCCCTCTTTCGAGTGCAGAAAGGCAGAATCTGGGCCCTTTCTTCCACCTGCACCGTTGTGGTAGGGTTGGGGTCTCCCCTTTTGGGGCCTGGATGGCCCCTCGGGGCACATCTTTCCAGCTGCCCTGCCCCAGGGGTCTTGGTCTCTCCTTGGGGGTCTCCAAGACTCAACCCTAGGAAAGGGGGACCCTCCTCCCAGTTTTCCCCGGAGGATTTTTTGCAGGAGTCCAGGCAGCCCACCTGGCAGGGCTGTCCCACCTTTCCCTGTGGATTTATTTCCTCCCTCACTTTGGGGGTTGGACTGGATGCCCTTTGGGGACCCCTTCCCCTCTTCTGGTGTTCCATGTGCTGTCTGGGTAGTTCTGGACGAAATTTGGGGTTTCTAACAGTTGGGAGCTTCTTCGACGCTCAGAGTAAAACCCAGGGCGGTGGCTCCTCCTCCTCTCTGTTTTGCCTCTTTCTCTGTTGAGATCTGGAGGCTGGTGACCAACCTCCTCTCCTTCGGCCCCCGGGGGTTCAGCTGCTTCTTCAAGGGGATGTGTCTGCATCCTTTGTCGATCAGGGTCCTTTCCCTCCCTCCCTCCCCAAGAGCCTTACGAACCCCTGGCGCTCAGTGCATGCCCAGAGGAACCTTTGCGGCAGATTGGAGGGGGGAACGAAGGCCTCTCTGCGGCCCCCGTCTTCCTCTCTCCCCTCCAAAATGCCAAGACCCCCCTGTCCCTCTTCCTCTCCTTTTGTCCATTCCCAATCCTCTCGCCCCTCCCTCTCGCCCCGTCCCCTCTTTCCCCGCACCCCCTCCCCCTCCCCCCCATTCAGCCTCCTCCTTCCTCTCCCAGGCCCCCAACTCACTCCCTTGGGAACCCCTTTTTATAATTTCCATTCTTCCCTCCTCCTCCCCCCGCCCTGACTGGCCCCCACCCCTCTCCTCCCGCCCCTTCCTCACACCGAGCCCCCCCTTTTCCCTCCTCTTCCCCTTCCAGTTGGGCTCCCTCCCAGGCCCCCATCTCTCTCCCCCGCTTTCCTTTCATCCCCTCCCCCCTCCTGGGGCCCCCAATTCCCCCCCCGCCGGGTGACCCTGGGAGCCGCCCACGTGGATATCTCTCCGTCCCCGCCTAGCTGATATTTGACCGGATTCCACCCGGAGGTCTGTTCGCCGCCACGGCCGAAGTACGCCTGCGCGAAGGAAGGACCTCCTCCCAGGGCCCGGATGTAGGGAGACACGCCCACTTCCTCGTCCCAGAGCGGCGCCGGTAGAGGGGGACTTCGCAGGCCGCTCTGGGGAACGCATCCAAGTCCGTTCTCTGTGTCTCCCCCGCCCCCGGAAACCGGGGACAGAAGAAAAGCGTTCCGCTGCAGAGGGCCGTCCCCCCACCCGCCATGTCGCTCGGGGCGCCGAGGGGCTTTCGGGGACCCTGGAGCCTTTTCCCGCCCCCCTCGACTCCTCCTTCCCTTCTATGCAGGTCGCCCTTGAATCTGCCGCCCTCCTCTTAGCCCCCTGCAAGTTTGGCCTCCCGACCCCCTAAAGCAAAACACCCTCCCTGCAGAGTAGGCCACTGGAGAGAATAAAATGGCACAGGAGAGGAGAGAGAAATGCGCCCTACCGGCAGAGTGTGCCCTTTGGGCTGAACAAAAAGAGTGGAAATACATTTAAAATTTTAAAAAGAACCCTTTCTTTGCAAGGAAAAATAGAATCATATAAAGTTGGAAGGGCTCCCCAGAGGACAACCAGCCCAACCCCTATCAGTCACTAGGTGGTGGCCCAAAGCTAAACCGCCCTCCCAGAGAGGACCCCAGCCCACCTCCTATCAAGATTGGGTCAGAGGGGTCCTTGCCCTTCTGTCATCCTGAGAGAGTGTGACTTGCCAAAGGTCAGCCAGTGGGTTTCCATAGCCAAGCAGGAATTTGAACCCATTGCCCAGAATGCTAGTCCAAGGCTGAAAGCCTGACCCCTCACTGGCCATCATAACTTCACTTAAAGACCCTCAGTAAAGGACAGGTACCCCCAAACCCTGCGAGGGAGGCCACCATAATCCCTCCAACAGCTCCTGGAGTTTTCAAAATAAGCGCCCTCCCTCA